>CM045766.1:86256263-86558783 GCA_025200525.1 Camellia lanceoleosa | reverse complement strand
CTTTGGGGTTGGTTTAAGGATTTACTTAAAATTAAACATGCATAAATTGGAACTTTGAACAAACCGAACCATAAAGAAGAACAAATTTAAAATGGCATTATAATGAAAATCAAAAAAGCACACAACTAGAAATTGTACCACCAACTTTGGCACCCCCTTACCAGGAGCTTACCTCTCCGACACCCTAGCTTTGGTCGCTACTAAAACAACTTTGAGGATTAAGCTTCTATCGCATCCTTTTACTACGGTACTAACTAAATGACTCAAACTCATCATAAATTATCCTAACTTTCGTGTATAATGCGATCTATCTAATTCATTGGTTTTTTGCCTATTTTACGCATAAAGGGATTGCTTGTAATAGCATTATGACTGACTAATGAAGAAGCTTCATCCTCCCCATTAAGCGTGTCATATTGATGAAAGTCGCGTGCATCATTACTTGACATGGCAAATGGCATTTTTTACTACTTTCGGGTTTGCACCTTTAGTAGTGGTAGGGTATTTGAAACTGGCATAAAATGGCCATGCAACAGCGCTTTGGAGCCGACAATTCAATCCAAACACTAAATCCGGGAAAAGGGAATCATGACGAAGCTTCTTCAATTGAGTACTTCTTTACCTTGACTTTTCTTGTCATGGTATCGATTGGCTGATCGTCTAGCCCGCTCGTCTACGATGCGAGTCTAATGTAAGTTATTGGGCTAGGGATTACTAATTCCCCTGGTAATGATTATGTTGATATCGTGTGCATTCTAACTTCTTCCTTGGAATAAACATATATATGTGAAAGTGAAGCCCCAGGGTAGTCCCCTCACAAGTGTAGTGCAAGTCTTTGTTATTCTATTGCCTAAGAAAGAAGTTAGTGTGAGGAGCAACCATGGCTAACCCTTTTCAAACTATAGTGCTCCTAAGTCCTATCAATTCCAAGCTTCCACACAAATAATTCAAAAATCAACTCTATGGGCTTCAACATAATCATACTTGTGAATATGAATTGCTATTAATTTATTCCAAATTAGATTGTATAACTAATCTAAAATTGAAAAGGATTCACTTAGTCGACAACGCTGGGGTTGAAGTTACGCTCAATTCAGAGTTTGCAACATTGTTCCTAGATATGTTTGTGAGTGAGATAATTATCTTCTCAACATAGATGCATTAGATGAAGTCTCGCCCATTTTTGTTTCATTCTCTAGTCTCTAAACTTGTGAAGTCTCATTTCTATAGCCGAGGTGGCTCGACTTATTAGGTCACTAAAAACTATCCGCCTAAGGCCCACTAGAAAATTTTTAGAAACTTACAATTATCAAAGGCCTCAACTTTTAAAAGACTCTAATTTGATAACATCTCGCTTTTATATTTAGTTCTAAGACCTCCAAAACCATTAAGCCGCTATTGTTGTAGTGAACCAATTTGTTAACATACCACCTAGTCAGCCTCCATTTGATGAATATCATTTTTGTTTTAAAAACAGAAAGCATATTCTTTTAGTAATAAGAACTCATTGTTAGGTTCCACCGCCTATTGTCAAATGGAGCTACCACTCTTGATAGTGGCTCACCCACTTTCCACTTCACCCACCCTTCCACTTCACCTACCCCATTAACTAGTGGAAGGAAGTAGGTGATGGTAATCACATCCTCCCTCAATTGTGTATAAATTGAGGTGAGGAGGAGAGGGTTATACAACACAAACACCTGAGAAAGAGAGAGCTGAGAGAAGTGAGAAGTGAGAGTTCTATAGAGAGATTGTGAGGTGTGAGTTGTAATCTCCCTAGGGAAAATTCTATAGTGAATAGCTCGTGGACGAGGCATTTGCCTAACCACGTAAATATTGTTGTGTTATTGTATGTGATTGATTTCGTGTCTCACCCCAACAAGTGGTATCGAGCATTTCGGCTATGCTTTGGAACAAAAATTAAACCGCCAAATCAATTTGATCAAAATTTAGCTTTTGAGCATACTGTAAGCAAGGACTCGCCGAGGAGTCCAGAACAAAAAAGAAGAGCCCCAGACGAGTCCCCACGTGCTCTCACACGCCTCCTAAAGAAAGAGCGTGAACTCACTGCCACCACGCCGCCACGCTGCAGTCACTACCGGTTGCTGGGCCATACACATCGCACTATCACGCTGGCGAAGGGAGAAGACGACGCCGCCATGTGGCGCCACGCCGCTGTTCGCATCACGCGCTGGTGAGTTAACGGAGCTGACCGAGCCGTGCAGGCCGAAAGCCGCTTAGCCGCCATTATTGACTAAGCGCGCCGGCGTTGAAATGCCAAGCGGCCGCCCTCGCCCGTTCAGCCGCTGATCGGAAACTATCCGGTGCATCTCGGACGCACCATAGATAGAACTGCCGAAACTATTTTGGCTCAATCTGAGTCATTCTGAATCCGTTTTTGGCGATCCAATAGTGGTTTCTAGCTATTTGGAGTATTCGACATCAAGACGGGTCGATTTTGCAAATCAAATTTCAAAATTTTTCAATTTTGTATTTGGACAATTCAAGTGTTTTTTCTACTAATTTGACTAGTCGACTCAACAAATAAGCCTATTTTTCGACAAGTGTTGATGGGTGAATCACCACACCTTCAGATCTATGTTCAAGTTAACTCCTTCCAATTATGCATTTTGAAGTCACGGATGGAAGACATCCTGCTTAAAAGATTTGCATGACCCCATTTTTATAAAGGGTTAAACCCGAAGGAATGAAAGATGATGATCGGATAAAGATGAACCGCAAGACTATCGCCAGACGTACAATGGATAGACCACAAGGTGTTCCATCATATTGCCGAAGACAGATGCCTATACTCTTTGGACAATGTTAGCGACATGTACCACCAAAGACCGCCTCAAACAAAGCTCGTGATGAGAAGGCTAGTAAATTTGAAGTTGAAGAATGGTGTGTCTATTGTCGGCACACCGGAGTTCAAAAATCGTGAATCAACTTGCAACCTTCAAGATGCGGTTGACGATGAAATGCAAGCCGCTTCATCGCCGCTTTTTACTTGATACTGGAGACGTTGGTGGTTTCTTCTCAAAGAACTCTACACCGTATGAAAACCGACTATGAGCATGGTCAATGACGCCATGTACAATAAAGAGACAAGGCGAAAGACTCGGTTGGAGATCAATCCCATGCCTTCGCTACGTAAAATAAAGGCAGAGAGAGACAGAGACAGAGGAAGTTAAGCAAAAGCAGAGGACGCAGCAGAAGAAGATTTCAAGACATAGGAAATCCAAAGAAGGTACGAGCACCGGTTCAAGTGTTACCATTGTGGCCAAGAAGGTCACATAAAGAAATACCGCTATGCCTTGAAAGGAGAACAAAAACAAGGTAATAGACAACCAAAGATCAAGATGGAAACACCAGAGCTATCGCTCAGAGGATATTGCATTATTCTCATGAAGAAGAAGAATGCCTTCATATGTCGACAACGACACCGAATGGGTGGTAGATACAACAGCCTTCCTACCACGCCACACCCCTAAAGAGTTCTTCAAGACGTACTGCCGTAGAGATTTTGGTACAAAGGAAGACGGGCAACCCAATTTTCAAAGATTGTGGAATTGGTGATGTTCGCATCCAAACCAAAGTTGGGTGCATGATGGTGTTGAAAGATGTCGCATGTTCCTGATTTACCAATCTTATCTCGGATAGCCTTAGATCGACAAGGCTATGAGAACTATGTCGGCAAAGGCATGTGGAAGTTGAAAAAGGGATCTCTGGTGGTAGCCAGAGGACAGGCAAGTGGCACTTTGTACAAGACTCATGTGGAGGTGCATCCAGATAGCTTCAACGCAGCAGAAGATGAGGCATCACCAAATTTGTGGCATAAAAGGTATCATATGAGGAGAAAGGGTTGCAAATTCGCAAAGAAGTCACTTATTCCCTTTGCCAAAGATGTAAATTGAATCCTTGTGACAATCGCCAGGCGGAAAGCAACATAGAGTCACTTTTCATTCATCATCTAGAAGACAATCAGAGTTGTTGAGCAGAGTATACTCTGATGTATGCGGTCCCATAGAAGTGGAATCATTGGGTGGCAGAAAATACTTCCTGACATTTATTGATGACGCATCACTAAGGTATGGGTTTATATCCTAAGAACCAAAGCCGAGGTGTTCCAAAGATTTTCAAACATTTCATGCTATGGTGGAAAGGAGACCGAAAGAAGTTGAAATGTCTCCTAACGTACAATGGAGGCGAAAGTACACGCCAAAGGAGTTTGAAGCTTCATCGTGCTACTCGTGGCATCCGACATGAGAAGATCTTCCTCGAACCCCACAACACAATGGTGTAGCCGAAAGAATGAACCGACCATTGTGGAGAAGGTTAGATGTATGCTAAAATGGCAAACCGCTAACGCCATTTTGGGAGAAGCTGCTCGTTGCATGCTATTTGATCATCAGACGCCATCGCCCATCAATTTTGAAATTCCAGAGAAAGTATGGTCCGAAGGGAGATTTCTTACTCACTTGAGAGTGTTTGGGTACAAAGCATTTGCACATGCATCCAAGGAGCACGATAAGCTAGATGATAAAGCTACTCCATGTATCTTTATTGGCTATGGAGATGAAGAATTTGGATACAAATAATGGATACTTAAGAACAAAAAGGTCATTCGGGTCGAGATGTGGTATTTCAAGAAGGCCGACCTTAGCGCACTTTGGGCAACCACCAAACCCAAAGTTAATGATGTTCTAGACCTTGTTCCTAATCTCGCACCATCACAAAGATGCCACTCATGAAGAAGAGCTACCGCAAAGATGCACCAATGATGTAGAGTTGCAAGATGGATTGCCGTAAGAAGAAGATCCGTAAGAAGAGGGTGTTGAGCGTGAAAGCCACAACCCCTCCGCCAGAGACTGTTGGTCCACAGCTATAAGATCAACAAGAGAGTCTAAGCCGCCAAAATACCCTACTGATTATATTTTGCTTATCGATGAGGGAGCTAGAAAGTTTTCAAGAAGCTCGTAATCATAAGGAGAAGAGTAATGCATCAAGCTATGCAAGAAGAGATGCGCCATTGCGTAAGAATCGACTTATAATTTGGTAAAACTTCCTGTGGTCGAAAAACCATTGCAGAACAAATGGGTGTTCAAGTTGAAGAAAGATGGCAGCGAAAGCTAGTCAAGTATAAGGCCTGCTTGGTTGTTAAAGGTTTGTGCAGAAGAAAGGTATTGATTTTGACGAAATCTTCGCCGCCAGAAAATGACATCCATTCGAAAGTAGTTTTGGGACTAGCGCTTTGAATTTGGAACTTGAACAGATGGATGTGAAGACGGCATTTCTCCATGGAGATCTGAAGAAAGAAATTTACATGGAGCAGCCAGAAGGTTTTGAAGTAAAAGGGAAAGAAAACTTAGTCTGCAGATTGAAGAAGAGTCTTTACGGCCTTAAACAAGCGCCTAGACAGTGGTACGAGAACTTTGCCTCATTCATGGTGGGTCATGAGTACAAGTGAACTGCTGCAGATTAGTGTGTCTATGTTAGGAAATTTTCTGATGGGAACTTCATCATACACCTGCTCTATGTTGATGACATGCTAATTGTTGGACCGATGCCACAAAGAATCGATCATCAAGAAGGAGTTATCACAATCCTTTGACATGAAGGACTTAGGCCCTACACAGTAAATATTGGGCATGCAAATTGTACGTGACAGGAAAGCCAAGAAATTATGGCTGTCATAGGAGAAGTACGTTGAACGGGTGATTGCAAAGTTCAACATGAAAGATTCCAAGCCAGTCAATACTCCGCTGGCTAATCATTTCAAGCTAAATAAGAGTTCTTGTCCCTCCTCTACTAAAGAAAGAGAAGAGATGGAGGCTATCCCCTACTCATCCGCCGTAGGGAGTTTGATGTATGCAATGGTGTCTACCTGACCAGATACTGCTCATGCTGTTGGAGTAGTAAGCAGATTCCTTTCCAATCCAAGAAAAGAGCATTGAGAAGCAGTCAAGTGGATTCTGAGGTACCTCAAGGGTACGGCAAAAATGTGTTTGTGCTTTAGAGATGCTAAACCAATCTTGGAAGGCTATACGGATTCCGATATGGTGGGAGATCTTGATGGTAGAAAATCTACATCAAGATTTCTATTCACTTTTGTAGGGGGAGCTGTGTCTTGGCAGTCCAAGTTGCATAACTGTGTTGCATTATCCACAACCGAGATAGAATATATTGTCGCAGCGGAAGCTGGGAAAGAGATGTTATGGTTGCAACGGTTTCTCCAAGAGTTGGGATTAAAGCAAGAAAAATTCACGGTACATTGTGATAGCCAGAGTGCCATAGACCTGAGCAAGAATTCGATGTATCATTCTCGCACAAAGCACATTGATATTCGGTATCATTGGACACGCGAAGTGATGGAAAAGCAGTTATTGGAACTGATCAAGATCCATACAGATAAGAATCCAGCTGACATACTGACAAAGGTAGTCTCGAGAAACAAACTCGAAATCTGCAGAGACATTGCCGGGATGGACTTCAAATGAGAAGTTAGCTCCATATGGGCGTGGAGGGGGAGAATTGTTAGGTTCCACTGCCCATTGTCAAATGGAGCTACTACTCTTGATAGTGGCTCACCCACTCTTCCACTTCACACACCCTTCCACTTCACCTACCCCATTAACTAGTGGAAGGAAGTAGGTGATAGCCAATCACATCCTCCCTCAATTGTGTATAAATTGAGGTGAGGAAGAGAGGGTTATACAACACAAACACAGAGAAAGAGGAGCTGTGAGAGAAGTGAGAAGTGAGAGTTCTATAGAGAGATTGTGAGGTGTGAGTTGTAATCTCCCTCCGGGAAAATTCTATAGTGAATAGTTCTCCGTGGACGTAGGCATTTGCCGAACCATGTAAATATTGTTGTGGTATTGTGTGTGATTGATTTCTGATGTCTCACAAATTTCAACACTCATTTAGTTGAAGTTAGAAATTCATAATAGAAGTGTGGTCCGAGGAGGTAGTCTTCTTTCTCTTCATTAAAAATTGCCAAGCCAACTTATATTACCCTGTTTATGACCCAAGTTTGAGGTTTTTCTCCAATGGAAAGAATATTCTTTCTAGATATTTTTATATTTAGGTTGGTATTCATGTAATGTTTAATTTATTCCATCAAAGGAGCTGAACTGAGCAATTGTAGGTTTAGGAAAATGAACTATGCTAATTGTTATAGGACATCAAAATATTCCCTCAATATGCCTATGTGCCTCATATTTATATTTTCTTATATGTGTTTTCCAATAGAAATGTTGAGGCTTATCAACTAGAGGAAAACATCACTCATACAATATATAATGCACATTTTTTCCCTATCCGTGACAGAGCATTATAATCGTGAGCTTGTTTTAATACATAACAAGAGCATGTTGAAGATAATTTCAATGATCTAATTTCAATATGAGAAAACCGTAAGTTCAAATAATAATTCCAATTTGATCCACAAAATGAAGATAAGTAGATAGTGAAATTTATATATAGGTTGCTATCATCATCAGAAATGAAAATCAAAAGTCGAACTGCATCAGAGAAGCGAAGTCTCGCTTTCTATCTTCGATTCCTTCACTTTCTGTACACATAACCTGATTGATCGAGAAGATTGCAGTGAGATTAGTGGATAAGCAAGTTGAATCGATCATTACACACAACTTGATTTCTCGGATCATTATAGAGAAAGTTGAATCGATGAAGATGTGTTTAGGCTTACCGATTATGAAATCTTCAACAGTTGTGGACTTGAGAAAGTTGAATCGATTGACAGATTCAAGCGAGAGAGGCAGATTTTGAGAGGGAGAGACAGATTCGAGCGAGAGAGATAGATTTTGAGAGGGAGAGGGAGAGAAAGAGAGCTCAGATTTGGGGAAAAAAGGGGTGGATTGAGAGGGAGAGAGAGAAAGTCAAGTTTTATAAGATTTTGATGGTAAAAAAAGATTATGATGTCCAAAAATGATTGG
This sequence comes from Camellia lanceoleosa, assembly GCA_025200525.1. NCBI lineage: Eukaryota > Viridiplantae > Streptophyta > Magnoliopsida > Ericales > Theaceae > Camellia > Camellia lanceoleosa. The sequence continues at coordinate 86,550,822 of CM045766.1, read as the reverse complement.
GTCAGGAAAATGAGATGGTAAAATAAGATTTTGATGTCTAAAAATGATTTTTATGCATCGCTTAATAATCAATGAAAAACATAGACGCAAAAAGTGATATTTCTAGTAGTATAAGTAGGCTCATATTGGTTGAAAGCCTTTAAGAATTGAGTTCGATCCAATGATGGTCGCATTAATGTTGTGTTTAGATTATGTATTTGTGGAGGGAAGAAAAGGATTGAATATGTCCAACTTTGATATTCCTATAAAAAATAAATGTGACTACATAGATGATTTTCATTGAAAGAAACACATACGCGACGAATGGTAGGTCTCACTCTCACATATAGTGGACTCTATGTGGAATCTATTCTGTTTCACATTTGTGCCCATTTCTATAAAAATATTCTATGTTCGACTTAGGTAGGGATTTGGTAAATGTTTCTTACGTGATTTTTTTAAATTTTATAAACAAGTAGCTGATAAAAGCTTATGCCCCCAAAAAAAAAAAAAAAACCAAAGTGAGAAGCAAGAGCCTTCAATAAATACCCCAAAAAAAAAAACACAACAAAAAATTTGAGATTTTTTTTTTTTGTGTTGGTCGGCTCAACAAGCCATCATCAAATGTGCCAAAAAAATAGGCAAAAATAGGCAAAATTTTACACCTGGATTAAATGAATTGAGTATGTGTCAAACCTTGAAGCAAGAGCCTTTATGCATTGAATACAACCTAATTTTTTTTAAGATAATCTTCAAATGCATTAATCCACAACTGAAAAAGGGAAGCACGCAAACAATGTAATTGAACCAATAAACACAGGTATAAAGCAAGAATCAAGAATGCAACGACTCAATTTCCAGTCATAAGGAAGCATAAGAGGCATTTTGAAAAGGCTTTTCTTGCATGAACTTAAATACGATCAATAATGATAATAAAGAATATAATTTTCTATACAGAGAAATTACAACAGAAAGAGAAGGCAAAAAAACAAAAAAAAACAAAAATAGAAAAAGGGATAAGGTCCGCATATTACAGACATCTACACCCTATATTGTAAGAGCGAAAATCAAGCGAGCGCATTCATTATTTACAAATAAACATAACAGCATCTTAGCTTCTGATCTTTGAATTTGCAAAAGGTCAGTAGCCCATGAGATGCCGAAGTCAAATATATAAGTTAAACATAGCACGGTAGATGCCATTAGCTTCGCAAGACTTGTTAAACTGCGGGGATACCACTGTTGTGCCTACCAGGCATTCAAATGAGTGAAATTCTTGGAAGTACGGGCGTTCTTGAGTGTCATCGTGAGTTTCTGTCTCTCTCCTTCGACCTCAGCAAATTGGAGGCTCAGTTGAGAGTAACGGTCATGCATCTCTTTCAGTTCAGTCTCCACAGCAGCATACCTTCCCTTGAGTTCCAACATCTCTTCAATCAGCTCGTTGATGTCTCTAAAGCTTTGGAATATGGCTTGCTCATCACCATGTTGTTTTAGAAAAGAACTGGACAATCAAGGAAAGGCGTGTTAATATATCTTAGAAGAGCGGTCAAATTTTAAACTGAGCTACCTTTTTTCATGTAAAACACTGCTAGCAGTTTGATTTCTTCTGGTAGTGCAAGTCTGATCGATGTTTAAGGTGTCCGTGTTTTCCTAAATAACATCAGAGCATCACTATTGAGTTTCTATGGAACTATTACAAAACTGCCATAACTGGTAGCTTGGACTGTAAAAGAAAAATATTCACTAGCAAGCCTACAAGGTGTGAGGAAAGCACTAAAAAAAGATTTTTATGGATATTTTAGGCCAAGAAAACCCTACTAAAATTTGTTACTTATTTTAGGGCAAAAAATTCATATGAAAATAGATTGAATCCCCCAGAGACAGATTTCAGGCATCAAACCATATGCTAGTAAACCGTGTTTATGCTTTGCTAAACTAATAGCATGCCAGAAGACTGGTCATACAGTAGGTCACCTTTGCTGCTGTCTGGGACACCTAGATTGGGCAATCAAAAAATGGTAGCATAAAAGATGAGAATCCTTCAACTCTACAATAGGTCGAGAGGGCAGGGCTGCCCGTGGGACATGGGTATCGTTTACAAGGCGAAGCAAAGCTGACTGATGTTTAGACATAAACAAAAGTAGTGGTGCACAACTTCAAGACTATAAAAAGTAAATTGCGTCAGAATAGAAGGCATAGGTGAAGGCAGTGGCAGAACACCAGATAACTCAAGACAAAGCAGAACACAAGGCCAAGACACAAGAGTACAACACATGGTCTAATGTTTGGTGTATGATGTGACATAAAATATGCTTCAAGACATGAAAAACACATCCTGTAGTAGGTGTGACCCTGAAGTGCAGAGGCATTTTTGTTGGAAGTGAACCTCAGGTTTAAGCTATAGAAACCTCAAAGTTCAGGTTTTGGGCCTTGTGTTTGGAGCTCAGGCAAAATAAATATGTTTATTAACCATAGTTTGAGCTTTCCACAAGGGCAAAAATAATTGTATCCATCTACTCTGACAAAGAAGGAAAAAGTTGTGTGAACTATAACAGCTCATATAACATTTATTTCTGTTGAATTTGATTATAAAAATAAAAAAATAAAAAATAAATTTAAAAAAAAAAAAGAGAAAGAAAAAGAAAAGGGATGACCTACCTTTGTAAAAGGATGCTTGACCTCTTCTTTGCCCGCAGCGTTTCAGCAAGCTCAACTTCCAAAGCAAGTACCCTTTCTAATGCATTCCCATTGCCCGGAAATTCATTAAACAAAGGGAAAATGCTTCTCAACTCTTCATTTGCCTTAAAAAGCCATAAATAAATAAATAAATAACAAGAAAAAGAAGATGAAAAAATAAATAAATAAATAAGAATCTTGAATGAGGGCACTGAGACATTGTAAGGTGCTCAAGGATGTAGCTCAATTTACTTTGTGTAACTGCATCAATTCTCTCTGAAAAATTTCCAAATGTGGGTCAAAATGATGATTATCCTGTTGAAGAAGGGAGTTCTCATTTTTCATTCTCTCCAACTGCAATCATAAGACGAGATATATTAGGTTGCCACCAACAGTGTCCTGAACAAGCAAACTTGTGACTTCCATTACAAAAAAAGAAAGAAAGGAAATACCTCTTTATGTAGGTTATCCATGCTAGACTTCAGACACTGGGTTTTAAAATGATCATTGACAACTGCTAGATGCTTTGAGTCATTGTGTGGAAAGGCCACTTGCTCTACAAATGCATGCTTTGAAATTCCATGTACACTTTCTGATGCAAGGACGTCCTGCTAAATGATTGCAAACATAAGTTTGCTTAGAAAGCACTGTTCAATGTGCATAATGAAAATCTCAAAAAACACATTCATACTGAAAGAAAAAGAAAAATGAAATATCTGCCTAATCTTACATAAATCATTATAAAAGAATAAATCCGCTGGGGACACTCTAGTGTCTCAAGTCACATTCTCCCAATAAAGAGGCTCGTGTGCGAGTCTCTTTAAATAAACTACCAAAAATAAATCATTATAAACCAATGAAGTAAAATAACAATTTTCTTCACAAGGAGTGGCTCTCAAAAGAAACCAACTAAAATAGGGAGCCAGTAACCACACACAGAAACAGTACAGATGTTGCAAGATGGGTGTTACTCGTTTAACAGGCTTTTTGCATGATACAATTACTAGAATTTTTAGATATTTTGTTCCTTTTTTTCCCAAGAGATAAAAATATTCATTTCACTTGACTCAATAGCCCAAGCTAACGCTTTGACCAGCTCAGCGATGTCACAAAGTAAAGGAATTAGTTCATTGTGTTTGCACACACATGAGAATACATAATAATTGGGATGTAGAATAAGCCAACACATATAATTAATATAATAGAATACAAATTATGACTGTGAAGTCTTGGGTTTCAAAGTGTTAAGAAAAACATATGGAAAAGAAAAAAGATTTAGAATATATTATTATGATATAGCAGATCAATATACTACTATATGCTCAAATCAAATTTACCCTCAAAATTTTTCTTATTCTTAATAATTGCATAATATGTTTTCCATATTGTCTTAATTTATCATTGATGTTTAAATTTTTTAATTTACAACTTTTATGTTCTCAAATATTTTATTCATAGTAAATAACTTTAAGCTTTATCCAATGTAACTAGGTATGAATCATAGCATAAGATATTTAATATATTCGTACACGAGTTACAAAACAAAAGACAAAGTAGTCTTTTCATCTTAACAATATTCTTTCTTTTTTAACAAGTTAATGAACCTTTCTAATAATATTAATTTTAACAAGTCGAGTTACTTTTTCAAAAAATGTTGAAGAAAATTTGAGTATTCATGTATTGTATGTATCGTGTATCGTGTATCGTGTATCATTTCATAAGGTACACTTAACATAAGACACATATTGGCTGTGCATATTGAATTATCACAAGTAGAGCAAACACAAGGCTTAAGGCACTAAAGATGCCCTGCTGAAGGAAGACAGATAAATGTAGAGCAAACACAAGGCTTAAGGACTCACATAGACCAATAAAGGGTGTCTTATCATAAGTATCTGTATTACCATAATCTATTGAACAAGAGATGGAGTATTCAAACAATATGGAAATAATGGGTACAATGGCTTTCAATCTTGCCATTTTCGTATTCTTTGGGACACCAACCGAATGGTGGGTCAACAACCAAGAACGTGTACAAACAATAGTTCGCCAATCTGCTGTTGGTATGCTATCACAAGAACATGATCATGGTTTCCTAACTTGTCTTGATTTCAAAGAACCTCACAACAAAACAATGCCCAGAGAGATCATAATCTCTGAGTCATGTTTGTCTGCCTCCATGCACAAATCACAAGCATCAATGGACCAATAGAGGCACTCTACGCATTTATTATCTAGAGAAAAGCAGTTACCTGAACAGGTTGTGCATTCCTGGGTACAGTTGAATGTTCACCTTCAACTATTGGAACTGACCTTGCATCAACTTCTTCATAGTGCATTAAACTATCTCGGTCCACGCAAAAGGGGATTCGAATTGAACCATTCGCAGCACTGCCTGCAGTTACACTTTCAAGGCCTGGTGTACCTGCAACTGCATTTTCTTCATAAGCCTTTCCTAACACTGGGTCACTAAATACATGCTGCCCAACTTCATCTGATCCATCACTTTCTTCCTTTTGACCATCCATGGGAGATACAGAGCTCACCAGTTGTCCTTTCGTCAGGGAAAGTTCATTTGAAATTCTAGAATTCTCCTCACTGCACTCATGCAAAGAAGCTTCAAGCCTTTGTTTTTCTTCCCTGCAGCATTCAAGGCTTAATAGTGCACATTCCAATTCAGCCTTTGTATGGTCAAAATTATTGATCTTTTCATATTTCTCAGAAACTAAGGACTGTAATTCAGCCTCCAATTCCAAGATCTTCAGTGATAGCTCTTCATTTCTCTTCAAGTGAGAAGCTTCAGATTTCTTCCTATTCTCAATTTCATCAATGGAATCTTGTAATTTCCAGAGGATTTCCTCTCCATGCTTCTTGGAAATAGAAAGCTGTTGCCTCAATTCTTGCATCCTGGTTTCATACTGTTCCTTGATGAAGGCAATTCTCAATGACTCTTGCATAGCAACTGATGGTCCTTCAGGTTCTTTTTTTCCACGAGCCTGGCGACATTCAGCATCAGCCTTGTCTTTAAGCTCCTTTAAATGGATGCTCAAGTTCTTAAACTCTTCTGTCTTCAAAATCTGTTCAGACAGCCTTTGGGTAAGCTCATTACACTGTTTCTGCAGCATCATCAGTTCATCATTACATTCTTCCTGTGAGGTTATATGAGCATGCAGTTCATTCAATTTGGATTTGAGAACTATGACAGTGACTTCCAATTCTTCCTTGTACGACATCAATTTATCAATCTCCACTTCACAATGCGCCAACACATGCTTCAGCTGTTCTACCTCCAGAGTATGCCCATTTTTTTCCTTAGAAAAATTAACCTCCGATGTTGCCACCCTCTTCTTGTATTCCTCCAATTGAACAGCTATAACACCATTTAAATCTGCAAGAAGTCCATTTTGAGCAATAGAGGCTTCTAATTCGGATCTCAGGGACTCAACAGTTGTCACCAAGTTTGCTTTTTCTTCAATGCAATGCGAAATCTCCCCAAGGTGCCTCTCTGATGACTGAAGTTGCAAGGCAAGCTCCTCACTTCGGTTTTCATACTGAGATTTAATGAAGATTACTTCAACATCTGCTGCTATTATATATTTATGCATTTCTGACAACTGAATTTCCTGATCAATAAAACAAGAAGATTTTTCATGAAACTTTTCTAGAAATTCCTCACGCTGCAGCAAAATATGGCAGACCCTAGACTTCTCCAGTTCTAGATCTGATGCAAGTTGTCTGAAATGGACCAATTCAGTTTCCTGCTGGGAAAAACGGAGCAACTGGTCATGCTTCTCATTCAATTGGGAAGTAAGATTCACGATAGTACCCTCTAGTTTAACTCTAAAGCTTTTTTCAATGTGCAACTCATCATGCATAAATCTCAAACTTTCTCTCAAACCATCAAGCTCAGAAGCCAGCTTGACAGATTCCTCAGTTTTATCCTGTAAAGACATCATCAGATCTTGCTTTTCATGTGTTAACTCAGCAATGGTCAACTTACTCCTTCCAAGTTCCTCAGTTACAGTGTCCAAGCCCAAAATCTCTTTAGCAAGGTCCATATTCTTAGCAGTAAGCTGATGCAACTCGGCTTCCATAAGAGCCAGATCAGCAAAAAGCTCTTTGCTTTGGTGTGCATATTTTTCTTCGGCTTCAGAGCTTATGTGGAGTTTATTAGAAAGAGCCTCAAGGTCCAACTGAAGCTTTTCCACAAGGGCATTAGAAGCTTCTAGTTTAGTCACCATATTGGGTATGTCATGCTTGAACTTCTGCTTCATTACCAGAATATCTAATTTGGCAGTACTTAAGGACAGTTTAGCAATATCTATTTCACCCTCTAGATTTTTCTTCTCTTCTGAAAGTTGAAGAATCTTTTCACATGCACTACGCTGGATCTCTTCCAATTGCAAGATGATACCCATGAAGTCCCTCAACCCCAAATCATGACACACAGAATTCGTTGAGGAAAACAATCCATTGAGTTGCTTGTCATAAGATGCCAACAGACTCCCCAACTTATCTTCCAGAAAGTTGACAATTCTCTGCAGATTTTCCTTTGAATGAGCCAGCTCACCATATTCAACTTTAACAGTTTTCAATTCTTCTTTCAAAGAGGATATCTTATTTTGAAGATTCCCATTTTCCAGAGTATCCTGTTTTAATAAATTTGCCAGCTCTGTCTTCTCAGCAAAGCAAGCTTCATATTTGCTTTCACATTCCCTCATCAGTGATGCCCATTCTGTAATCTTCTCAGCAAGGAGACAATTTTCATTGTAAAGGCTTTCTAACTTCGACTCTAAAATTTGATTCTTCAGAGCCATATCACTGCACTTGACAATACAACTAGCTTTGCACTCGTTCAGGGTCCGAACATCATCCATGGCCATTTCCAGCTTCAGTGGCAACAACTTCCTTGACTCAGCTGAGAACTCTAACTGCTGCGAGTTCATCTATTGCCTCTTTCGTAAGGACAATGTCAGCACTTGCTTCAAGCAAAGTTTCTTGTAGAATCTTTGAGAAAACATCCGACTGCAGGTTCACCAAATGCATCTCAGAGAGTTCTTCTTCAACCTTCTGGTAAAGCCCTTCCTGCAAGAGGAGAGATTTTTTCATGTCCTCTAAAAGAATATCTCCACCCAAGAGTTGTTTATTTATCCCTTCATTTTGATTATGATACTGCAAGGGTTTAGCAGCCTCAGATTCTTCTGGGATCGGCGCTGAATCTGTGTCCCTTGGAAGAATATTTGTGAAGTTTCTGAAAAGTTTGTTTATTATGATTCTCATTAGTCTCTAACATAGATGAAACCTGGAAAGAAAGCAGATCAAGGTCCTTTTGTAATTGACCCACTGCAATGGAATAATTCAAGCGAGCCCTCCTAAGTGCTGCTTCTGAAGTAATAGCCCTCCTTTCAAGCTCCTTGCTAATGGAATCCAAATCACGTCTCTCTTCGGTCAATTTTAAGATCTGCTCATTCATATTTTGGCACATTGATTCCATCTCAGTTCTGGTGGTTGCAATGGTGTACAGGCAGGTAGAGTGCTCATTTCTGAGATTATGCAACTCTCCTAGCATTTGCTTTTGATTTTCCTCAAGCTCCTGAATAAGAGCCTCATAGTAGCACTCCATCTGGTTCATTTTTCTAACAAGGCCTTCTCGTTCAGTTTTGGCTTCATCCAACTCCCTTAAAAGTTCAAAGATTTTACCTTCCATTGCATCGGTAGCACCAATAGAATCCGGTTCTCGAGACACTAGCCCAGGTATGCTTAAACAATGAAGCATGTCTGGTAGCTGATACAAGTCCACATCAAACCCATTACCCGTTACAAATTGTTCACTTTGACATGAACTCATTTCTCTGATCTCCTCTACATTTGTGCTTTCTGATGGTAACTTCAGAAGAGAAATTGCTTCCCCATTTCCTTGCTTAAGTTGTTGCAAAACAATGAGCAATGCCTCCAAGTCTGCTGGAAGAAACCTTAAGTCTCTGCCATGGAAGCTGAGGTATAACTTGTTTTGAAGCTCTCTTATCTTATCCTCCACTAACAAAATCCCCTTCAGCCATCTGAGCTGCACGCCTTCAAATAAATGATCCTGGTTGGTGTTACTAGTTTCCCTGTTCACAAACTGAGGGTTTGATTTTAGATTTTTAAGCCGTTCAAGATCATCTTTTAACTTTGAACATTCTGACTTTATGACAGACACCTCATTTGCCAGTTGTTCTCCTGAAGAAACCTCAGCAGAAAGTTGTTGAGCAAACCTTTGTGTTTCAATGCCTATTTCATCAGCATGACTTTGTAAAGAGCTTACCTCCAACTTAAGCTCAACAATAGAAGACTCAGCCACTTCCAAACTAGCTCTAAGTCTACTATTCTCCTCATAAGCAATTGATAAGTCATTATCCATGGAATAGTCTGAACTCCATCCTTGAACCCAATCACTGCTTCGCTGCAACAAAATTCGGTGATCAGATGTATCCCCTTTCTCTATCTGAGGGCTTTGACAATTGGAAAGTCCATTTAGATCACCAGACACTGTACTTTTCAGGCTATCATTCTCGTGTGTGCTAGAGGTGTCGTGCTTTTCAGCATATAAACTTTCTGAAGTATGGGACGATCCATCAAATCCAGCAGCTGAGTCTGCAGAATCTTCTGGTAAGCCCGCCTCTTCTTCGAGTGTCGGAAGCTCTTTAGATTCTGGCCTGAATCTAACTCTTGCATTAACCTATTTCCAGATACAAAAAAAACACAAAAAAAACACAAAAAAAAAATACAAAAAAAAAAAAGAAGTTAGATCATGATGAAAACAACCAGACAAAACATTTACTGAGCACATAAAACAGACTAAAGAAATTAATTGCATATACTGAGATTTTTAATTTCTTTTTTACATTAACATAGTTTAACTTTTGGCAATACAACAACTCCAACTCAAGACATGAATTATAAAAAATGGTAATACATTATACAACTGAAAAAAGAAAAGGCAATAGCATGTTTGCTTCTCCATAGACTACAAGGCACTAGGTCAATTCTTTAGGTATCAGATCAAATCCGCCAAATTGAGCGTGATTCAGCCATACCTATAGATCAGTTTCAAGGATGCAAGACTCCAGGGTATTACGGATTTCTAGCAATTTTACACATAGTGATGTGGGTGGCATGCACATTGTCTGTGCAAGCCAAAATGCAAATCGTGTAATCTGTGCATGAGGACATACAACAGGTGATTGATCATTCTAGTAAGGCAGGGACGTTATCTCTTTTGAAAGGACCAATCATACTAGGAACCTTGCCAACTATATTAGGTTCTCAAAGGAATTCAGAGACAAACTTTCTTCAAGAACATTATCTGTCTCCCAAAATAGAAGGATCTGTACCAGAACGTTTAGGAAGGGCACACAACCCATATGCATCAAGTCTGCTATTAAAAATCTTAATGCACCTTCTTCTATAAGATAAGAGTTTCATTGCCCCGATGAAGGAACCACTCTGCCACTACCAATAAAAGAACCACACATGCAGCGGGGGAGGGGGCACCAGAAAGAGTATGTTGGGGTAGTGTGGAGCCTGATAAATACTGATCACTGACCACTCAACCGTGGATCCAACAAAGTACTGATTACCGAATTTTGGAGTAAGGGTATTTTGGTATTTCTACACTTATGTCCTGTTGCCCTAATTTCTATTATCTATAGTTGATTGGGAGACAGCTATCTTGTATTTAGTAATTCTCTTATCATAGTGAAAACCACAACAGGTGTGAATGTAGCCCTAGTTTTGGGGTGAACCATGTAAATCCTTGTTCTTTGTGTGTGTGTGTGTGTGAGAGAGAGAGAGAGAGAGAGAGAGAGAGAGAGATTTATCGCTTTCTTGTGTTGTTCCTATATGTGTTTCATGTCTCACTGATCCTGGTTAGGAGTGTCAATTCCTAACAGAGTATTACTCAACATTAGACATTCGGAAGTCAAGAAAAAATATTTCTACTGCACCAAAATATCGCAGCTCTCATTCAGAACAAGGACAATATAAGTTGATCAGCATTCTGGAAAGCAAATCAACAATCCTTATCTTTGTCATATGTACAGTCAGATAATTGCAAACTTGTGCAACTTTGAAGTATTGCTTTTCAATGGAAGGCTCCATACAGCATTATGTGTCGGACACAAGTCCAAATGTGTCCTATTATTCTTTTCAATTCTTATAGATCAAAACATGTTTCAGACACTTAGGAGACACAAGAGTCCATCACTTAAACACACATGAAAAACACTTTTCAGTTTGAACAAAATAACTTACAATCTAATGACAAAAGAAAAACAATGAAGATTTATATTTTATACCTATTAATCCCTCCTCCTTTAAACTTTAGAAATTAAATAATTTTTTTTTTTTAAATATCTTTGAATGAAGTATTCATATATATGATGTAATATATATATATATATAACTATATTTTTGTGCATCCCCTACATGTCGTGCTTTGTATTTTTTAAAAACTGCCAATCAACATCTATGTCGTGTTGCATGTCCAAGTCTGTTTGTGCTTATTAGAAATCAAGAATAGAATTTCATTTTGATTTTGAAGTAAATTTTTCACGTTGCTTCATGTGTCCTACTTTTGCTTTCAATAATCAAAATGGTAAAATCCTCAACATTAATTCCTCGTCATTATCCAATCCTGCTTTTTCTTCATTAGGTTTTGTTAAGGGAAACATACCAAACAAAACAAGCTCACATTGATTCATAATCCAAAAAAATTGGAACTTCAAGTTTATTAAAGACCAATATCAAATGCAAAGCACGAGAATATGCTATATGGTAATAACAAGGAACATTTATGTACATATACAGAAAAAACAAATGATCCAACCTTGTCCATCTGATCATTGGCAATCTCTTCAGAAGATGATGCTTTCCCAGAACCAAAGTCATCATGCCTCTTCAGATCACTGCCTGTCTGCAAACCCCTCTCTCTGAGTTCCCTTTGCTGCTCAAATTCTCTGGACGCATATAAGACCTTAAGGTTCAATAGATTACAATACTAAAAGTATGTACTTTTAAGTGTTATAAGTAATGATGCAATACCTGAATCCAGTTTTAGAAGTTAGTAGCTGGACTGTGACCTGGCAACAAGTAGCATAGTCAACTACAACAATCTATGGAATAGTGCTAACGAATTCTCAAGTAAGAACCAAAATGCTTGCACCTAGCACAAAATTATGAAATGGCAGCAAAAGGCGAAGTCAAATAAGCAAATAAGTTTTTAGGTAGCTTTGATAAGACAAATATGTTGTGGGTGAGCCTTGGAATCACCCCCAGATCTCAGGATACAGAGATCCATAAAACTGCCTAGAGAGCAACATGAATACTTAATCATTTCAAAATATTCATGTCATAGAACTAAATAAGATACACAAAAAATGGTTCTAGTGATCTCCGAATGGGTTTATTTCTTTGTAAAACATGGCCATTGGTCATATGCCCATGTGGACAAGTATCATACATTTCAAAATATCCATGTAAAACATATGGTATGACTAATCATCCATGAACTAATACATTCAACTTGGCCACTGGTTACAATTGAAAAAGGTAGCTGTTTAAAAGCTTAAAGGACAGATAGAAGTGTCTCACATGTAATATAGTTCCAGAGTTACATCCATGTAGAGGCAGTGAAATGACAGAAGGCTTCAGTGCATCAGCATAATCAGCAAGGTTGATGCTAGCTTCACCAAGGATGCTAGACCGTGAAGAACCCTGATGCCAATTCAATTCAAGATATCATAAAGTTAATTACTATTGGATAATGTGTGTAATAAGTGCAGAAACAAGAGGCATCAGTGTATCAAGTACAGATAACTAGCAGTACAGAAAAATATGTTTATAAACATAAGAATCAAAATGAAGAATTAGTGAAGAAAACTACCATGGCCACAACAAATTTGTATAGCTGTTCATCATATTGTTTGCTTTTGGAGTCTTGGAGAAGTCTTGTCGTTTCATAGATAGGATCTCCCCATTTGCATGTCCCGTTTCTCACATTTGTTTTGGTCGTCTTTGCTGTTGCCTTTCCAGAATCAGCAGGAATGAAAGATATGAATAACTTATCCCATCCAGCTTGTGGAACCTGAAAATATTGAAGGGGGGAAAAGGACATATTTAGTCATTGCACAGTTCCGACAACAATATGCATTTGTTGAACATCACAATATGATTTTTCTAATCAAAATGAAAACAAACTTTCTATCCCAATTTCACAGAACATATGCAGTTTTCAAACTGCTGCAACAAGCTAAGGACGACAACCAGTCCAGATAACTAAAGGAAGTAAGCAGATTTAACATTATAGTCAATGGAACATTTTGTATGGTTGGGTTATATGCTAATTATCATATTACTACCTTGATTTGAATTAGATTTTGCTTTTTGTTTCAACAAATCTATCTCTTGAATTTGTTTCTTAGATCAGAAATAAGCTTTAAAAAAACAAGGAGCATACAAGAAGGATTTGAATGTCAATTTCAAACAAGGATTGAAGAGGTAGATCAAGCACTTCCAAGATCCTCAAAAAGCAAGAGCCGGCTGGCAGGTGCCCTGGCCAACTGGTGGCTCCATTATGACAGTATGGTACAAGTCGTTCTATTATTAACTACTAAAATCCTCATGAGCACAATTCATAATATTCAACACAAGTTCACATGCCTTCTGAGTACTCATCAATAGCTTTGATGGAAAATTAAGTTAACCGGCTGAGAAAGGTACTTAAGGGTATTCTCATTGTAGGATGTACAAAGGAAACCATATAAAGAAACAGGTATAATATATTTCAGTACGACATTTTCCTTCCCCTGGTTTGTAGACATGCAGCTGGCAGGTTTTCTTTCCCATGTACAAACTTTAAATTTAAGGCCAATCTCTATTTATCTTTAAGCCATCTTGAAAAGTTTGGCATTGTGTCATTTTTGGTCCTCGCTCAAATTTCCTTCATATTCAAGAACTGGTTTCAATTCAAAGACAAGTGACAAAGCTGTATTGTAGTAGAATGAAGGGTTCATTACACTTTACCTCACTAACAAGCAAACACATTACCCCCTTCAGGTTTTAAGAATCTGCATTTAAGCCCTTTATGATCTGGGTAAAGTGTAAAGTCCAACTCTGTCAAACTTTTTTGTGAAAAGTCAATTCTCTTCCTCGTGACACTATACCACCACAGCCTCCTCTCTTCCCCACTTCCTCCATTTTCTTCTTTCCTCTTCTTCTTCTTTCTTTTTCTTCTTCTTTCATTTTCTGCTCTCCTCCACACTACACCAACAGCATAGCCGCCACTGCTGCCCATGCCCACATCACTAGCCACAACCCTCTCTTTCTTCCTTGTTCTCCTTCTCTTCTTCTCCTCATTCTCGTTTCTCCTTCCCTCTCCCTCACTCATAGTGGCCACTGCCATCGCTGCATGCATAGTGGTGCCCACAGTGGCTAGTGAGTAATTGTAGTGTTCAGGGAGTGGTTGCTGGGTTTTGTTTTGGAGGTGGCTTGTGTGGCCAGTAATGGTCACAGTAGGTGTGTGTTCTGCGGTGTAAGGTGGTGGCCTTGGGTTGTTGGAGGAAACGAGAAGAAGAAGGGAAGGGAAGGGAAGGGAGAGTGGATCGGCTGCGAAGGGAAGAAGAAGGCAGAAGGAAGAAGGATAAGGAAGGAAGGAAAAAAAAAAAAAAAAAAAGAGGACAAAAGCGTCAATGTGTAGCTGTAGATACACATGTACTCAATTCAATGCGTGTACATGCACACTGTTAACTTTGACAAAATTCTTTACTTTGCACTTCACTCCATACCACGAGGCTATATGCATATTTCAAGACTACAAGGGGCTAATGTGCTTTCGAGCTAAACCAGACCAGATGGGGTAAAATGTAACTAACCTTAGAGTGAAGAATGGACTATAATGGCTAAAAAAGATACCTTGAGTTTCATATCCTATGAGACGATGACAATCACGAAATAACAAGATGCAAATTAAACATATGCAACTCAAAAGCTCTAATCTTATTTACATTTTGCTATTTATATCGGCCATGAAATCGCTGCTGGGTAATACAACTACTTATTTTGCATTCAGAAAGACCTTTTCATGCCCGACTTATTTAACTTTTCTTATATTCCTTGGTTTTTATAATATTTTCCAGAACTTGTAATGTATTTCTACCATAATTAGTTGTTATAATATTTTCCAAAACTTTTAATATATTTTCTTGTACCATGACATTATCTCCATTCAAAGACCAACACACCAATTGTTGCCACCTGAACACCTGACATCCGTACCATTTACCTGGCCACCTGGTTGTTAATTACTGGTGACCACCATAGTCAGCCATTGAATACTGAGTTATGCACCATGGACTAAGGTAACAGGTCCAACACATATGCGCATCATTATCCCCTCTAAACCGTGCCTAGTCTGATACCTTCACTTCACACATACACTCTAGGAAAAACAAAGTTCAGAGCTCAGATACTTAGGCCTTGTTTGGGATGTTGCAAATAATTCAAAAAGTCAAAAAGTTAAAAAGTTAACACTATTCACCAAAAGTCAACAATTACGGCTGCACAACTCCCAATTCAAATTTTCTTCTAAAAACTAATTTTTACAATTTTTTATTACACATTTTTCCATAAAAAGTCAAAAAGTTAACCCAAACATCTATATTTTCAACCTCACTTTTTTAGTCAAAAAAGACAAAAAGTGCACTTATTTAGTCTTCCCAAACAAGGCTTTAATATGAGTTATTATGAACAAAACCCGCCCTGATAATTCCTGCTCTACTTATCGTCAAAACTTTGATGAATTTTCCTCCTACATATTTTCCATTTCCAAATAGAAGCTACATATTTAGGCACCTTTGGAGGTACAGGGTGTTAATTTACATTATATATGTAGGATTTTAGTTGTTAAAAAAAAAAATTTCAAGTTATAAAATAATACAATTGAACTCTACTACAGTCATGCAGGTTCTCATAGGGTCCCTAATATGAAACCTGGAAAGGAGGTTTCTGACTGTAGAAGATCTGCAAATTGGATAAGAAACATACATATGAGTGTCTACTTTATGTGTGGAGACTTTTATAGTTACCAACACAGTAGGTTTTATCAACAAGGAAATCAATAGGAGCCAAGAAGAAACCCACAAACAAAGGAAGAAGGCATACTCATCAGGATGGCACAAACCAGAAGTAAAAAAAATTAAAATGATCAAGAGCAAACATACATGTGTAGCATGAAATTGTAGCCGAAAGACCACTTTTACTTTTGTCTTCTCAATCTTCCACTTTGCAATCCTCGACATTGCTGGGCATTCAATCTACCATCAGCTGCAAAACCCTCAGGTTTCTGCCCCAACTCATTCAAAATCCATTCAAAAACCCTGTATCATTTCTACAATAAAAAAATAATTATATTAGTAAGTTGACAACACATAAGAAATGCAAAGGCTAGGGAAACAAAAACATTGGTTCTCGATCATCATTGCTCAGAAATACCTCATAAAATTCTCTCATGAACATAAATAATGAATGGTCCCTGATATTTACAGGCCACAGCTTATGTAAGAAGTTATAAGTGTTCCATAGTCCCACAAACCATTTTAGACCACAATAGGATACTTCTAAACCAGCAACAATTACAGCATAACATCATCTTTAGACCCCCCCAAAAAAAATGTGAAGTCAAAAGAAAGACACTAGATGTTTCAGAAAAGAATACAACTTATATTTGTAGAACTATATGTGATGACTGACCATGATAAGAGGGCAGAGAACAATTGATTTTCAGAGCCACTCATGAGTAGGAAATTTCACAAATTTATACGTATAGAAAATTAGCAAGAATGCATATACAAATATTTTGTATTTCTTTAGCAGGAAAATTCATGATTATCTTATATGAGTTAGTATTCTTGATATTTTGGCTGAGAAATTCAAGTGAAAAACAAGCATACCAATATGAATCATGTCAAAATCATAAATCCTTAAGAACTTTGAGGTAAAAAGTTAATGGTAAGTCCTAAGAGAGAGGGCATATCAACACAGGCAAAATTCTACAAATCCACCTAGATGCATATTGCAGGCAAACTCAAATAAATTCAAAGCACAATATACTAAAGCAACTTTTGGGTGGAAAGAGCAGGAGGAAACTGTAAATTTATCCAAATGATTAAATAAGTTCTGCCCACAAGTAGTACGCAGTAAGTAAGTGTTTTTTGACTTCCCTAAACTTGAGGCATATAGATTTCTCATTTATTCACATTAATGTTAGGATTGAGTGTTTCAAATGAACACACTTGTTCTCAAGTACCCTGTTTACTTTCAGAATTAAGTAGCAAGGAACTGAGGAAGTAAATTCAATTATGGACACAAGAGGAAAGGGAAAAAAAAGAAATAACTCAGTAAAATAACCACAACCAAGTCTCTAATGTTCTCACCGTATTGAAGGAACCCTAAACCTAAGTAAACTTCAAAATGGATTTAAACATTCTTAAGGGGGTTGGCAACTTAATCACATTATGCAGACAGAATTCCCTTGAAAACAAATTTAGAAAATAACAATGAGAACTAATCAGAGGAACATACTGGTTCAGGTGTAAGAGACAGTGCCACATTTTCAAATTAAAATATCAAAATCACAACAAAGAAATGCTAAAACTAGCATCTGACAGAATAGCACTCAGATCTTTTGAATTACAGCAGCTAAAACCTGGCTTAAACTAACATTTTACAAAGACCTGCCTGGCTGAACATAATTATACACACAAATTAAGCCTCAAAACAGGTCAAATACCTATAATCAACTTCCCAAAAACTGGCTCGTACAACCCACTCGTACAACACCACCAAACAAAGCCAATTCCAAACCAAAGCACCAGGCAAAAAGTCTTCACCAAATCTCTCCAACCCAAACACAAAACAGAGAACTTCAAAATGAGCAAAAGAGTCTTCACAGTCTGATTCAAAAACCCAAAAAGTATAAATCCGAAACCAAAATGTCTAACCAAATTTAGACAAAATGTACCCCAAAAAAGCATAAAACTGAAAACCCAAGAACAAAAAGGTACTGTTTTTCCTTTTCTGTATCCACAAAACGTCAAAAACAATCCCCCAAAACAAACAATTACCAAGCTTCCATTGCAGAAAAACCCTTTACGTCACAAACCCATCACAGAAATCAGTAAAACCTTCACATTCCCAAACTCCAAACATCACATTCAAACCCTATATTATATGTGTGTGTGTGTGTGTGTATGTGTATAAAAGGAGGTACAGAGTTGTCTGGTACCTAATTTTGGATCTGAGTGAGCTTAAAGTTGAAGGGAAAATGGGGGGTATTTGTGGGGGAAGCGTAAGAATGCAGTGAAATTAGGGTTTTGTTTTTGGGCATTAAAATGGTTGAGATCACAGTTGAAATATCAATTTTGGAGTGACAAAAATATGGGGAGAGAGAGGGATAGGAGTAGTGCTGGTAGAGATTAGATAAGACATTAATAAACTAAAAGAGACATCCCGCCAAATCATGTGATTACTCCATTATTTAAAGCACTGTGCTTTGTTGGGAAATTGTGAGATTACTGAAATGCCCCTTGGTGTTTGATTGATTGAGCCTTCCTTTGGCATCTTAATCTTGGGTTAAAATAATCACAAAATAACAAAATAAGTTAAAAAATCAACAATTATGCTATGTAGCTCGCATCCTTTCTTCCCCCGAATCTCCCGAACTCAAAACGACGTCGTTTCGTCGTTTTGAATTTTTTTTTTTTTTTTTTCAATCAGAAAAGAAGAAGAAGAAAGAAAGAAGAAGAGAAAAAGAAAGAGGCAGAGGCGGAGGCGACGGCGACGGCGGGCGGAGGCGAGGCTGCGACGATCGACGACGAGCTGCGATGATCGGCCAAGCGATTCGCGATCGATCGGCGAAGGCTGCAATCGATCGGTGGAAGCGGAGGGAGCCTCTCTCTCTCTCCATTCCCTCTTCCCCTCCATTTCCTCTTCCCCTCCTCTTTCTTTTCTCCTTTCTTCTTCTCTCTTCTCTCCTTTTTTCTCTTTCTCTCCCTCTGTTTCAGACTTTCAGACTGCATAAGGAGAAAACAAAAAAAAAAGCGCCTAAACGACGTTGTTTTAGGCAATCGGAGATTCGAGAGAAAATCATTTTCCAAAATTAATAAGATAAAATGTCATATTTAAATCATAATCATTTCATTTTTTTCACCTTTGGCGAATTACACTAATAATCCCTATAGTTTGGGGTTTGTATTACTTTAGTCCCTGATTTTTTAATTGTAACACATTTGACCCTTAATTTTGAATTTTGTTTTAAATCAGGACAATTGAAAATCCATTGCTCAATTTCAAGGGCAAAATGGTTAATTTGATAAAATATAAACTAGTTTGACAAAAATATATATCAAAAAATTATTTTTTAATTTTTAAAAATTATTGATACCCACCAAAGATAAAATTATATTATATTGATAAATTTTTTACATATTTATTTATTTATTTTTAACAAATTAATTTTTAATATATGTTTGGATGATGATCATGTAATGAGTGGTTGTTTTTATTTTCATTAAATTAGTTTCTATTTTTGTAAAAGTCAAATATAGCGACAACTTTATCATTATTAAACCAATTCATTAAATCAAAAAATTCAAAACTAAAAATATTTCATATGTTCAACATAACGATTACATATTAAAAGCCTAATAACTATTCGTTACATGACAATCATCAAAAAATATCTGTTAACAACAAATAAAATCATCTATTACATGATAATCATCACAAAAAAAAAAAAAACATTACATGATCATCATCCAAATATATAATAAAAGTTAATTTGGTATAAATAAATAAATAAATACGGAAAAGATATATCAATTTTACATAATTATCTTTGGTAGGTAGAAATAATTTTTAAAAATTTAAAAATATTTTTGACATTTAATTTTGTCAAATTAATTTATATTTTATGAAATTGACGACTTTGCCCTTAAAATTGAACAATGATATCTTCAATTGTTCTTATTTAAAACAAGATTCAAAATTCAGGGTTAAATGTGTCACAATTGAAAAGTCATGGGACCAAAATGACACGAGTCCCAAACTATAGAAACTGTTAATGTAATTCGTCTTTCTTACAAAAGTCAAAAAAATCAAAAAAATTCATTACAAATGAAACTTTTTAACCTAAACTAAACTAGTCAAAAAAAATTTTAAAAATCAAAAAATCAACCCACATTCCAAACAAACTCTAAAGATTTATGATGGAGTGGTTATTTGGCTGTCTTTGGGAATTACTCTACAATGCTTATCATTTAACTCTTGCTAAATTAATTTTTTTTTAAAATAATAATAAAATATTAGATTTCATTAATCTAATCAATAAGGGTGGTTTGAAGTTTGTTTATTTTTTAACTTTTTATGGAGAAATATATAGAAAAATAGAAAAGTTATTTGACAAGTAAATAAAAAAAAAAAATTATTACTTATTTTAGATTGTTGCCAAACCATCCTAATAAATATCAAACAAATTATTACTTAGGTTTTGACGGAGACATATTTTTCAATTTTATTTTTATTTTTTAACTTTCATGACTAATCAAAGGCTTTACTAATTACCTTGTTATTGTCGAGGATAAATAGGATTGAGAAAAATAAAACAAAAATTAAAAAAAAGGATAAATTACATTTACCTCTCCTGAGGTTTTTAACAAATACAGGGACCTTCTCTATGATTTGAATAATTATAGTAACCTCTCCTATTTTACTTAACAATGTCAACATTTCCCCTTCTGTCAAATTGTTCCAAACGATGTTACTTTTTGTTATAATAAATTACCTTATTGTCCTTCCTTTTAAAATATTAAAAAATGTTTAAAAAATTTATTTTTTATTTTAATATTTTATTTTATTTTGTAAATATTTTAATTTTTTTAATTTTAATATTTTAAACTTAAAACACAACTTCATACTCAAATCGTAACCAAACACATAACTCAAAACTAAATTCAAAAATTATTTTCAAATCTCATAATCCAACACATAACTCGACACTCCACACTACTTTCAAAATTCTACACTCAAATCATAACCAAACGCATAACAAAAAAATTAAAATATTTAAAAATATATTTATAAAATAAAATAAAATATTTAAAAAAACTATATATTTAAAATAAAAAATTTAAAATTTAAATTTTTTTAGTATTTAAAAAATATTTTAAAAATATTTTTAAAAAAATACAACACATAGATGTATGAAATATAATGCACACTAAAATAAATATTTAAAATATAAAATATTTACCCTAAAAAAATAAATTCAAAAAATTTCAAAATTTATAACCAAACAAATTTTTTCTTTTCAAAACTCATAACTCAAAATACAATTCCACACTCAAATCATGATTCTAAAAATAATTTTAAAAAATAAAATAAAATATTTTTCTTTTAAAATAGAGTTTTTGAAAAAGTTTGGTTTTGAGTTTTGAATTGAGTTTGGTTATGAGTTTTGAAAATAATTTTTGAATTGAGTTTTGAGTAAAAACATGTTCCCAAAAAAGATTTTTTTTAGAAACATGTTTGGTTCTCTTTTAGAATCACAGTTCCAATTAGAAATTTTCAAAAATCTTTTCAAAACTCATAGAGTCTTAACCAAATACACAACTTAAAACTTAATTCAAAAATTATTTTCAAAACTCATAATAAAAAAGAAACTTAAAAAAATATAAACTTATGTTAAATATATTTTTTAAATATTAAAAAATTTTAAATTTTTTTTTATTTTAAATATTTTATTCTATTTTATAAATATATTTTTAAATATTTTAATTTTTTTGTAATGCGCTTGGTTACGATTTGAATGTAAAGTTTTAAAAGTAGTGTAGAGTGTCGAGTTATGTGTTTGATTATGAGATTTGAAAATAATTTTTAAATTGAGTTTTGAGTTATGTGTTTGGTTACGATTTGAGTGTGAAGTTGTGTTTTGAATTTAAAATATTAAAATTAAAAAAATTAAAATATTTACAAAATAAAATAAAATATTTAAATAAAAATTATATATTTAAAATAAAAATTAATTTTTTAAAACATTTTTTAATATTTTAAAAAAATAAATCCAAAAATACTGTTCCAAACACTGTTTGTTTTTTCCAAACTTGTCCTGTAATCCAAAAATATTTTTTAATATTTTAAAAGGAAGAGCAATAAGGTAATTCACTATAGCAAAAAGTCTATAGTAACACCGTTCGGAACAATTTGACAGAAGAGGAAATCTTAACATTGTCAAGAAAGCGAGAAGGTCACTGTAATTATTCAAATTACAGGAGAGGTCTTTGTATTGTTAGAAATCTTAGAGCAGGTAAATGTAATTTACCCTAAAAAAATTTATAATCCAATCATATTATTTGATCTGGTTCTGTGATTGATTGATTCATTTTAATTATTTAAAAAAAAGAAAAGAAATTGATAATGGTTTGATTTACTTGTCTGGGATTTGATTATTTTACGATTTTTTTGACTTTTTATAAAATAACGTGTAAAACAAATAAATAAAATAATAAGATAATTTGTAATAACTTTTTAATTTTTTTTGACAAAAATTGTCAGTTACCAAACAAGGTTGAACCAAACTATTTATTCTTGTCATATGCTTAAAAAGTGTTTTTTATTGAGTTTTTTTAAGCTCAATTTGATTAAATAGATAATACAGTAAAAGAAAAATATATATATATATATATTTAGATAGAGAGTCTTAAAAGTAACGGAAACTAACATTTTATGTACAACTCAAATCAATTTGTTATAGGTTAACAACTCTTACAAAATATACAGGAAGTTTATTTATCTCAGAAATCTTGACAATGTTTATTTGGGCCTTTTCCCTAATTAAGCTAAAATATCAACTTATTTTTCAAACTATGTCTAATTTAGACGGAATTTCCAAACTAAGTTAAAACATGGTTGTGAATCACGCTTTCACCGCTTTTGTGACTCTCTCGCAGAAAATTTGTAAAATCGTAAAAGTATAGTTACAAACCATGCTTTTAAAGAAATTTAATTTATACAGAAAGCGTGCTTCCTAACCACGTTTTTAAATAAATTTTTTTTTTAGAAAACGTAGTCACGAACCACGCTTTTACTGTTCACTAAAAAAAGCGTGGATGATAACCACGTTTTTAACGAAAAACGGATTTTAAATGAAAGCGTGGTTCGTAATCACACTTTTAGAACTTATATAAAATACCTCACCCCCCTCATTTGCAACCACGCTTTTTACACTTAGCTTTTTTTTCGATCTGCTCTCTCGCTCTCTACTTTCACTCTCTGCTCTCGTTCTCGCTCTGCTCTCTCTCGCTCTCTCTCTGGTCTTACACTCTCTCTCTCTCTCTCTCTCTCTCTCTCTCTCTCGCGCGCGCGCGCGCTCTCTGCTCTCTCTCTCTCTCTGCTCTCTCTCAATTTGAATTCTATATGTGTTTATTGTGTTTGTGAAAATATGAATGTGGGTAGAATAGGGTTTGTAAATGTGAAAATGTTGTGAATTGAAATTGATGTCAATGTGGCTAGAATAGGTTTTGTGAATTGAAATTGTGGTTTTGAATTGGTAAAAATCTTGCGGTTTTGAATTGTGAAAATGTTCTAGGGTTTTCAATTGAATGTGAAATCAGAAATTACGGTTAGGGTTTTGAATTGTGAAATCAGAACTTATTGTTAAAATTGTGAAATTAGGGTTAGAGTTGAGATGTTCTAAATATAGTATAGTTAAAAGAAGGTAAGGCAAAATATCTACCATATTGCTTATCTGGGACTTTGATAATGTCCATTAAAGTTTTATTTTGTGATAAAATTGGGTAAAATATGTAAAAATAATCTAAATACCTGTGTTTGGTTTGAATCTCTTTCATAAAAATTGAGTTTTTATTTTTATTTTTCATATATATATATATATATTATCAAGTTTTTTAATATTTTAAATAATTATTTTTAATTTTTAGATACACCTTATATAAATACACTTAAAAAGAATAATATTTATGAAAAAATTCAGTAAATACCAAAAATATAAAAATACAAAAATTCGTTACATTTTTATATTTTTGTATATTTATTGATTTTTTAAAATATGTTCTTACAAATAATTTACTTTTTATGTATAAATAGATTAATTGCATCTAAAAAGTAAAAATCTTTAAAATATTTAAAAAATTACTAAAAAATAAAAAATTCAATTTTCATAAAAAATTGAGTTCAATACAGGATGTTTGAAGAAACTACTAGACCAATTGCTTGTAATCGACTTGAGCTTTGAAAAAAATTTGGGGGCCTATTAGTGTAACATCGCAGCAAAATTATAAGAAATGCTACATTTACTATTTCTTATGCCATTCAGTATATCATCTCATGTTAAAAAAAATAAAAAATTGAGCTCTGAGAATAGAAAACCAGCTGGGACAATTGGTGCCTGTTGGTGTAACATTGCATATCACCTCATGTAAAAAAAAAAAAAAAAAAAAAAAAAACAAAAGCAGCTTCGAGAATAAAAAGACCATGTGGGACCATTGGTGCCTATTGGTGTAACATTAATATATTAGGAAAATTTTATGATACACACGTTTTATTATACACCTTTAGTTATTATTATTATTATTATTATTTAAATTTAATTATCATTTTTTTTAATTATGACATTATTTTACATGTTTGGTTATGTCTTATGTAATATTTGTCCGACAAACTAGAACTTTAACATCTCAACCTGAATTTTAATTTTATCAATTTAAACCTCAAACTTCTTATTCCATATCAATGTTAACCATCTATTCATCTCTATGAACTTATTTAACCGGAAAAAAAAAAAAAAAAAAATTAATGCACATGTGGCATATCATTTCCCTTTGCTCCATCATCCACCATCATCTCTTTCCTCAAATTCAATCACAACCATGTCCTTGATCCACGACTCTCGCATCGTCAATAATGTCCAAATAATGCGAACTCACCATCACCTACTCGATGCCCTAGCTCAAATCCTTGACCAATCAATAACTTCCTCTCAAAACCCCCTGCAAATCAAAGCGAAAATGAAGTAATAGAGGAAAATCCAGAAACTTAGATAGTTATTTTGGTATTGCTCTGTGTCATGAACTATATGTTTTCTGGGTTAGTTAATTCTAGAATTTTAGCGTGTATAGTAAACTTTAGTTGATCCACATACATACTCAAAATTTATGAATGGTAAAGAATGCATTTTTTAAAAAAATCTCTGTTTATGGAGAGTTTAATTTTCTACTAAGCTGAAAACTTTTTACTTGAATGTGCTTCTCTGTAGATTTTATATGTTTTGTTGGGAAACAATTTCTTCCAAGACAACAAAAATAAATATGTAACATGAGATGTATCTTTCCAAATCTTATTGAAGATAATTGATGATTATTCCCAAGTTTTCATGTGAAGAGAAATAGACTATCTAGATGAGTAGTCTTAAATGAAAGAAAATTTCCAAAAGTTATTTTTTGAGTAAAGTATTTTTACCAAAAGAAATTGAACCAAGTTTTCAAACCAGAATAATGCATTTAGAGGGTGGCGATAGGTTGTGGGGCAAGGTGGAGGGGAGGATGATTGTAGAGGCAGCGTGGGTTTTGACAAGTAGGTCAGAGCAGAAGCAATGTGGATTGCAATGGCAGACAAGATGGGGAAGGAGAGAGAGTTTATCCACTGTATAAGGTGCATGGTCATATTTAAATGGATGGTTAGAATAGTTTATAATCTAGTATGGTCAAGTTTAAAAGTGATTTTATAAGAAGTTAAAAAAAGTAAATAATATATTGCCACATGTATTTAAAAAAAAACAAAAAAAAATTGTTAAACAAAGTAACTGAAATGGACATGAGTGTAGGTTGTGACACAGAATAAAGTTCAAAATTTAAATTGATGAAATTAAAATTTTGGAGTTTAAATTGAGATGGACTGGAGTTCTTTTTTGTAATTTGTCGAATATTTTAAACACGTGTTATGTTCATTTGTTGGCAAAAATGAAAATAAAAATATATTCAGTATACACTATAATGTAAAAATTTCATGCCAGTAATAAATGTATTTTTAAGAACCAAATAATTTCATGCTAAATGGTATACCTTTTTTAAAATAAAATTTTGGTCTTCACAGGATAGTAATTCATTACCAAATTTCTAATGTCATCCTTAAATAGTAGAGACAATTAGGGTTTGAATTATAATTAATTATTGGTAATTAAATAGTGGAAATGAAATCCCCGAAAGTAAATGGTAAACAAGTTCTGGCCTCATATCAAGATTCAAAGTGTAGAAAGAGAAAAATTTTAAGTGTAGAGAGAGAGAAAAGAGCAAAAGAGTGAATACTAGTAAAAAATAATAATAAAAAAAAATCGAATTTGGAGCTTTTGGTTCAATCTTGCCTTAACAACACTTTAAGTTCCAAAATCTAGAAAATGGTCTCAAATGTAATATTAAAATTGGAGCGATCCTTACAAGTGGGTCCAGGCAGGTTAAGAGGTTATCTAATCTCAGCCTGAGTTGTATTGAGAGTTGCCTAGGCCCACCCAAGGCCGAATTGTAACTTGAGATTGTTTACACAAGTTTGACCCGAGTTAAACTCAAACTACTCATAAACTCGAGTTTTTATTTTTTTATTTTTAAAGTTGATTAATTTGTCAAAATTAAATTATATTAAAAAAAATAATGGTAAATGATTAGTAATAAGATCGAAACAAATATTTTATTTAATGTGAGAGAGATGGATAGGTGAGAAATAAAAATTTAAATTGAGATGAACATGAATGTAGGTTGTGACACGGAATGAAGTTCAAAACTTAAATTGATGAAATTAAAATTTTCGAGTTTAAATTGAGATGGACTGGAGTTTTTTTTTTTGTAATATGTCCAATATTTTAAACATGTTTATGTTCATTTCTTGGCAAAAATGAAAATGAAAATATATTTAGTATACACTGTAAAGTAAAAATTTCATGCCACTAATAAATGTATTTTTAAGAACCAAATAATTTCATGCTAAATGGTATACCCTTTTTAAAATAAAATTTTGGCCTTCACAGGATAATAATTCATTACCAAATGTCTAATTTCATCCTTAAAAAGTAGAGACCATTAGGGTTTCAATTATAGGTAATTATAGGTAATTAAATAGTGGAAGTAATCTATAATTGTAGGTATAAATCGCTAGCACAATTAGGGTTTGAATTATCAGTCGTTATTTAACCTATTTAGTGTTGAGATTTTAGATTTTATACTTTGAATACCGTTGTTTATCAACATATTAACTGACATTGTCGGATTTTGATTGATAAATATGATCGTATTGATAATATCATACATATATTTTGTTAAATGTTACTTCATAGTTTACCAAAATTCAGTACACAATTTTTCAAAATATAAAATTATCTAAAAACAATAATTTAAATGCAATAAAATTTCACCTAAATGTTACTCTTCTTATATTTTAATTGCAAAGTTACTAATTAAACTTGCAAAATTACTAATTAAACATTACTTTTTTTAATTTTTAATTGCAAAATTACTCTTCTATTATATCCTTTTCAATAGATAATATAATAAATTGCAAAATTACTAATTCAACATTACTCTTTTGGATTTTATATTTTTGGTTTGGTTGCTAGCTGAATTAAAAATAATAATTTTGGACCTTTTGGAGTTGGACTCCATTTGAGTAAGGCTTATTAAGAATATTTTAATTTTGAACTTAGTATAAAATGTAAAAAATTTAAGTGTTTTAGTCTTATTTTATTTAAAAAAAATGAAATACAGTCAAATATTATATAAAACTATATTTGATTAGTATAATGGAGAAGGGGGTGAGAACAGGAAAATGCGTCCCCATAGGTAATTCTATTTAAACATCCTTACTTATGTTAGTATATATCATTTATTCATTTTACACCATACACAAATTAAAACTTTTAATTTTGTCTCAATACACATCATTTTACACCATACACAAATTAAAACTTTGATTAGTATAATGGAGATGGTCTATGTAATGGATGCCGGGCAACATGAGAGGAATGCTATGAAGGTGGTGATGATCAGAAGGGAGAGAGGTGACTGCCGGTGGTAAGAAATGGCAAAGGAATGGGTTTAGTTGGTTGGTGGGTGGGTGGGTGGGTGGGAGGAAGGGAGAAAAAGAGGGGTGTGTTGGTAATTTGATTAAAGGATAGAAATGTAATGAAAAAAATTAAAAATAAAGATGTGTACTGAATTAATTAAGTGTGTGAAAATATAATTTTTCCGTCCCCACCCTAGTTTCTCATTGAAGTGATATTGGGAAAAATTACCATCTCTATTCAAAACTCAATTAAGTTATTATATTTGTGTGGTGTGTTTCTATGGGTTGGATTGAGATTTTTCTTCTACGTGAACCTATGATGAGCTCTTACCATAAAAGTTCTTCAAGTGGACAAAAAGAGAGTTTTTTTTTTTTGATAGTATACCAGTTTTCTAACAAATGTAAAATATACCTAATTCATGTAACTCAGAAGTAGATGCAAGTGTTATGAATTTATAATTTTATATTTAAATTTGTAAATAGTTTTTGAAGAATCCTTTAGTAAATATTAAATGTGATAGTGATCGTATCTTGAGGAGCCTTTTTTTGTTTTTTTGCTTTTATTTTTAAATGTGACATCCTTCATTTATATAATAGAATACATTGCATGTCTATTTGTGTGAAAATTGCAATATGAAATTTAAATTTTAGTACAAGTCTTAATTGTTTATTTTAATATTTATTTTTTTTACGAGAAAACACAAGATTTAATATATTATACATCTAACAATAACTCATCTAATAAAATAAATCTGAGTACAAAATATAAATTAAATCCTAAATGGAGAAAAAGAACTTTCATGCAGAAAAGATACGAGTCTCCACATAGGGAGTAAAAAAAACTCCACGTACAAATGAAACCTCAGTTGTTGTTTTATATGAATAAAAATAAGTGAACAAAAATGAGAAAATAAACAATAATAAACAAATAGAGAGAAAAATAAAAATGGGAGAAAATATAAATTGAAGTAATGTTTAGTGGTGTTCAAGATGTGTCACCTCTAGAGTTCCTTCTACCCTAGAAAATATAAATTGACAAAAATGAGAGGGTTGATTTTTATATGAAAATGTCACTTATAGGAAAATATAAATTGTCTTTTGACTCCCACAACTTCCTTCCACCAAGTGTCCGCCTAAACAAATTCAAATAACCAACACAAAAATAAAAGCAGGTTAATTAAAAAAAATCAAATCAACACTGAAATATTACCAAAACAAAGAAGAAGAAATATGGAAAAAAGAAAAATTTACATTTACCGTGCACAAGAGCATGATGTTAATCGTAATAAATAATGAAAAAAGCAGAACACAGGAGTTCCATATACAATTATGTCAAAACAAACCAACATTCTTCATGTGTTATAAGCTTTTTTCTTAAAAAGCTAAAAAATCCAAAACATAATAATTATTTTAACTCATATTTTAATTAAAAAATCAATAATAATTGTTGGATTACAATTGCTGATTACTTAAATAAAGTTCTTGCCTCACAAGTAATTGTAATTGAATGAGTGGAAATTCATATAATTCTTTTAGAAGTAAAATCCGATATAAGTATATTGTTGATATTGTTGATATTTTAATGTTTTATGTTTCATAGAAGCAAGTATATGGAGACTGTTCCAATTATCTTCTATTGGGGGGAAAACATAATTCGGGATCCCAATGAAAGTGTGTCATATGATGTTGAGCCGAAAGATATATATGCGGTACAACTTGGCACCACGCTTAGCAATTTGGAGGCGATGTTCATGTCTAAGGTGGCAAATTACTGGGAAAGTGTCCGATTGAACTTCAAATGTAGATATCCTTATTGCTAGTGGCAAGCAATCAGCAAATACAAGATATTACCGATCAATGACGATGAGACGTTGAACACCGTATTAAGTATCGGTGCAAGTTTCCAACCATCAAATTGTTTAGAAGTGTACCTTGATAAGGAGGTTGTACAGAATGTCCCGAATATGACACAGATGGATTCTCGTCCGTTCACTACATTGCTGACACATGAGATTGACACGACAGCGTTTCAGTCTCTTATGTATGCATCAGATCAATGTTATGCAGTGGGCTACACACAACAGACATTTGAGGGCCATGGTGTGGAATCAAGTTCACATGGTAGATATGATTATGAATTTCAAAATAACACAGAAGATGTGCCCACCTGCAGCCATCATACCACTCCAGTTGAAGTTGATGGTAATATGGCAGAAACGGTGAACTATGTGCAGTTTGCTGACAATGACATGTACGATCCTGATATTGCCCTAGAGGATGATGAGAGTGAAATGTGTGATGAAGAAAATTTATTGGGTGGATTAGATGATGATGATGAAGAAGATGATGCCAACGCTCCTGTTGACCCTGAAAATGCCCTCATTCCACCTAGAGCTAAAATCTCTTTTGTAGACCACCCTAACTCCACTCCGCGCGCGAGGGCGCGAATTGTAGTTCTTGCTACTATAGTTCAAACTCCTGTCACGGTTCTGAATCTAATCTCATAAAGTGCAATGTAAGACTGATAAATCACCAAAGAGTCCAAATCCGACAAATCGTTTTGGAAAATCGATTTTAATCAAGAAGTGCCAAACATGGACTGCTTTGCCAGATTTCAGAGTCATCACCTAAATATTTTGTTTTGGGAAATTTAGGAAACCCTGACTCGTGCCTAAGGCCACATGTCCGTCATCACCAAAGTTGCCTCGACTCGGGAACTTGGGTACGAAAGGGGAAGGTCCTAAAATGAGCACCCCCGTTCGCCCGATCAAAGGATCGACCTCTACAAACATGATATGTTATTTTTGAAAACACGTGTTCTTATTCCGGTTATTAATCTAACCTACTACGTGATGTGCACAGCACACAAGTATAGACTCAATCACGCGAATTGGAACAAAACAACTCGTGTTTGTTTTTTAAAGTGGTTTGAAAATGATACTCGCAAGTAGGCTAAGTCGCGGATTTGTCACCCTCAAGTGGGCTTAGAAAAACATGATTTTGTCACTCCACAAAGTGGACTTAAAACTCACAATCGTCGAGTTGTTCCAATTCAGGCAATCTAGCCTTCACTCACAGGCATTCATGCAGTTAAACAAATAAGCACATAGCCTCATGGCAAGCATGCTATCATGGCAGTCACTTACATATATGAAAGGATGCTAAAGTATAAACATTTACAGTGTACTTCGAGCCAAAAAAGAAGCTAGTTAATAATCAATGCATAATCCTAGCTATGTCAACAATGCCTAATGCAGCACATGCAAAATGCAACTAAGATAGGCTCGGCTATTCTAAGATGTCATGTGAATGCAACTAGATAACATGTGTTTAAATTGGTATTGAAATACAATGCAGTTTGTATGATGCGCCGAGCCCGGTGCATGCAAGACAAATGAATGATGCACACATGCATAGCATAAGGATGCTAATTGAAATATGCCCTAAAACTAACCATCAAAAGCTGGTAAATAAAAGGGAGAAAGACGTGGGGTTGGAGGACATTCACATACACACACGCACACTTATTACAAAATTCGCCCTCTCGACGGACGGTCCGAATAATAAACTAACTAGCTAATCTAAGCTAAGCTAGCTAACTAATCTAATAAAGCTAATTAGACTAGTTATTACACAACAAAATGAATGACTAGCTACAACTAGTTATTACAACACCTTAACTAATCAACAAATTAATTAAGTTACAAATTCAAGCTAGACAAATAAGCATTAAACTACACTACTCAACTCTGCTTTGGAAAGTTGAACAATGCATGCATTTGGTTCCTCGCTCGAAAATCCATCGCTATGCTCAAACTTGCCTTTGTTTGCATTTGATCTCAGAACACTACACAAAGCTCCAGATAGCTTCTACTCCAAAATAGGGACCCCCAGGAGGGTTGCCGACCAGTTGATGGTGGTGTAGACCACCTAAGTATGCTGCAGACCAGAAAAAATGGTCAGCCAGCTACTTTTTCTGGTCTGTCGACCAGAAATTCTGCCCAAGCTCCATTTTGCTACAACAGAGAACAAGAAAGGGCACGGTAGAGTATTTGCAAAGTATGTGTGCACAACTACCCTCTCTATCATTTCTCAAGCTCAAGGGAGTGCGGTACTTGACTCTGGGGCCACCAACCATGCATCGTAATGCACGATGGCCGAGAAGCCAAGTTTGCCCAAGTCAATGTCAATGAATGCACAAATGACACATACAAGCCTCCGCCTCTATCATGCTTGATCAAGAGGGTCGGCGACCAAGAAATGAGGCTCGTTTCATCACTTCAAGTATGAAAAGTGCCACATTCCTTGTGTTTGGATCAACGCTCGATCCAAACACAATGCAACACATACAACATGATCAACCTATCAATGCTAATGGCATGCACAAGATCCTATCATGTGAATAATGCATGCATGACATGTTCGAAGGCTAAAGCATCAAAGCAAGTAAAGAGCATCATACAAGAGGCATGCAATACAATGCTCAATGGACTTAAATCACATATGGACAGACCTAAATCATGCTAAAACAGTGGCCAACACACCAAAACTTAGGCACAAAAAGGCAAGATATGCATGCTCATGTAATGGCTCATCAACTAAACATAAGAGCATAACTCTCAAACATGATGAAGAAGTGACAAATATGAGAGTGTGGCAGAAGTTTATGGTATGAAATTACCTACCAAATGATGCCATGCCATGCAAAAGGCTCAAATATGACATGCTAGGGGTCCCATAGTGCAAGGCTAGCAAAGCCAAATGCACTATAGCTATGCAAAACCAAACATGCATGACCAAAACCAATTAAATCAAACCTCAAGCATGTTAAATCAAAGCCAAAAATGTGCTGGAGTAGAGCATACACATGCTAGATCAATAGGCTAAAACAACAGATATGCTAGGCTAGTGAACCAAAATTGCACTACAAGTGCAAGGAGCATGCAAGAGGCAACCAAACCAACCCAAATCAGAGTTATGACATGTCAAATGATGGCCAAAAACCTACTAAAATGGAGCCAATACATGCTAGAAAGACATGCTACTTTGCAAGGTTACAAGTAGGTTTACACTACAAGTATAAGAAGCATGCAAGAGGTGACCAAGACAGCCCAAAACAGAGTCATGGAAGGTCTAAAAAGTCACAAAAAAGTGCTCAAACAAAGCCTCAAGAAAATAGAAATACATGCTCTTTTGATGAGCCATCAACACAAGCACACAAGAGGAGAGGAAGGGGGACAACCCCCTCCTATTTGAGGCCTCAAAATCAAGTTTCCACCACTGAAATTCCCCTGGAATTTAGTGGTAGAAAGGCCAAATAAAGGTGATCACAAGGGTCTAAAGTGATGGCACAAAACAAAGCCAAACAAGGCACAAAAGGGGGTAGACCACCCCCAACACCAAAGAGGTCTCAAACCAACATCTTAAACACTTAAAATCAAAGCTTTTTACAGTTGAGAGTTAGGCCTAAATCAGCATGCAAATAGGGCCAAAGACTTAAACAAAAACAAAGCTTTAAGGGGTTAGAAACTCACCCTTGTAGAACAACTTCAAGGAAGCAACTCCAGCAACCTTTTTGGATCAAAAGCAGTCCAAAAACACCAAAACCAGCTTCAAGGTGACTCAGCAACAAGAGTGTGGTGTTTTACTAGGTGTTTTGTGTGCAAAAGTTTGAAGAAAAGGCACTTTCAAGCACAAATATGAAGATGAGGAGCAATATAGAGATAGATGATATTTGTATAGCTCCAATACAAAATTCTGAACCTAAGGCAAGAGGAAAGAGGCTCCCTTATATAGAAAAACATGCATCAAGCTTGTTGAGCAAGCTTGAAGCTTGAATCAATCCCTCCATACACGTGTATGGAGGATGCTTTCTGTGCCCAACAGCTGGCATGGAAAATATCTGCAGAAAGTGTAGAAAAGCTGCCAACCAATTGAAGTGGTCGGCCAGCTACTTGTACTGGTCGGCCGACTAGAAGAAGTGGTCTGCAAGAATGAAAAGTGGTCGGTAAGGGGGAAGAGTGGTCTGCACAAAGAAAACAAGGTGGTGGCATAGCTGCCAACCACTTTAGGTGGTCCATAGACCACCAAGACCAGTTGGCCGACCAGAAAATTGGCTGGCAGGCAGGCACAAAAAGTGGTCTTTAGGGAGAGAAACTGGTCTACAACCCTTATTCCACCCTTCAAGCAAGGAAAACAAGGTTTGTGCGAAAAACAAACCAAAAAGGATGAAAGACAAAAGTCCGTGGGACAAGACACGCAGCCGGAAGCCTCGAAAACTAGTCTACGAGCGCAAAAAGTGGTCTACAAGAGGGAAAGGTGGTCTACGACCGCAAAAAGTGGTCTACAGACCTCCGTTTCCTTCTAGACCAAGGCAACAAGGCATGGTCCAAAAGCCAAGCCAAGAGGAGAACATTAAGAGGTTCTGAGACAAGGCGCTCGGCCGAAGGCTCCGGAAACCGAAAACTAATCTACAAGAGGGAAAAGTGGTCTACAGACCTCTCTCTCCCTGCAGGCAGGGTCAACAAGGCATGGTCCAAAAACCAAGCCAAAACACAAAGAGTTTAGAGGCCTGGAGGCAAGGCACTCAGCCGAAAACTCTAGAAACTCGAAATGAGCACAAACATGTGCGATCACCGCATGCTCAAACGATGACGTCTGAGTCTTAAGGTCGGTCAAAAATGAGGTGTCTACACCTTTCTATGAGAACATTCACATGGGTGGTGATTTTGACATGAGTAGCCGTGATGTCGTTCCCTGTAATCGAATCTGAAACGCTGAAAATCTAGAGTTGGACAAATAGATGGTTTTCGTTGATAAGAAGCAACTTGTACATGCTATGAAATTGTACCATGTAACAAATAATTGAGAGTATAAGGTCATAACCTCCAAGCGAGACCTTTGGGTGTCTGCTTGCAAGCACGATTGTAGTTGGTGGTTGCGTGCATCTCTTAGTAGGAAACATGGTCTTTTTGAAATAAAGTAGTACAGGGGTCCTCACCATTGTTTATACCTACAAATGAACAGGGACTACACTAATATTAGCTCCAGTCACATTGCTTCTCATCTTTTGGGACAAGTTGCGGTGAGTATAAAAAATAAATGTTTACATATATATACATATTTGTTTGTTTATAGTGTTCACACCCAAATAATCCAACTCATATTTGATTGTCGTATGTAGAATGAACCTGATATGCCAATTAAGAATGTCATCGAAGATATCAAAAAGACTATGAACTACAGTATATCATACAAGAAGGCGCGACATGCAAGGGCAAAGGCAATTAGAATGGTATTCGGGGATGAATCATATAGGCAGTTACCTAAATTCATGCATGCATTACAGACATTTAATCCTGGCACCATCGTTCAATGGAAGCATAGATATACCGGAGGTACAACCATTATGTCCGTCTTCCACTTTGTTTCCTGGTCTTTCAAACCCGTCATTAATGGATTCAGATATTGTAGGCTTGTTATTACCATTAATGGTACATTCTTATATGGCAAATACACTGGTGTGTTGCTTGTAGCAACTATCGTCACTGCCAATGGCAAAGTATTACCACTTGCATTCGCTGTTGTCGACAAGGAGAGTTTGGAGTCTTGGTCGTTCTTCATTTCAAATATCAAGGAACATATTGTCATGGATCAATAGGGAGTGACTTTGATATCTGATTGAGCTGAGAGTATTTTAGCTGCTGTGAGGCGGCATTGGCTGAATCCGTCGCTCCAATTTGTTGGATATCATCGGCACTGCCTTCGACATGTTTGTAGTAACTTTAATACAAAGTTTAAAAATAAGGAACTGAAACAACTTCTATGGAAAGCAGGGAGTGCTCTTCAACGACGAAAGTGTAATGCTTACTTAGAACAAATACAGGCTATTGATCAAGATGCCATCGATTGGGTCCGCAAGATGAATCCTGTGGAGTGGGCCCTTGCGTATGACGGTGGATATCGGTAGGGGGTATTGATCAGCAATGACACAAAGTGCTTCAACAGTGTCTTGAAAGGTGTAAGGAACTTACCTATCGCAGCTATGGTTGAGTTTACATTTCGACGGCTAGTAAAATATTTCGACGAGATGGGAGCCCAAGCAGAAATAGATATACGGAATGAGTTCCAATACCCTAGAGACATGCAAAAAATTATTAAGGAGGGCATCGCAAGAGGGAATACTTTCCAGTTAATATCGTACGACAGGTTAGTTTGTAATGTAAACTACATTGTTATTATTATGTTGTGAAGTTAATTACACCTAAAAACATGAACTTCATTAGTTTGTATCAATATTGTTTGATAGGCCCCGCCGCGTATTTGACGTGCGAACATCTTTTCGCTATGGACGAGGTCGCAATACATAGATTGTGCGCATGAATCAACCCACGTGCAGTTGTGACAAATACGAGATAAGACACTATCCATGTTCTCATATGCTCACTGTTATGTCTGAATGCGGTGACAATCCATTCGAGTACGTTGATCCAGTATATAGGCTTCTTGTATACATGAGGGTTTGGGAAACTAAATTCAATCCAATACCGCATCAAGATTATTGAGATGATCCGCAGTGGACCTTAATGCCTAATGTACTTCGTTTGCGAGAAGTAAAACGGGATCGTAAATCTATGTCTCGTATTCCGAATGAGATGGATATATCAGATAGGTGTTTGACCGCTCATTGCAGTGAGTGCCAGCAAATAGGTCATGATAGGCGAACATGTCCGGCGCAGCTTGGTCGATGAAGACTATGTAATGCTTACATGAGTTTCGTGAATTGTGAAATTGTAAAATGGTTGTGATTTTTAATTTTGAGATTGTAATTGGACAGCCTATATGAATTTTTAGCTTGTAATGCAAATGACCCCATGTTAAACTATATTATAATTGTTAATTCTTTAAATAGATCATTTTTTATTTGTAATACATCATTTTTAATTATTTATATATTGAAATTGTTTTATATTAAAAAATAATTACAACTAACATACTAAGCAAATAAATTAAACTAAAAATGTATGCAAAAACATTTAACTGCAGCACATAGGCCTAAGTTTTTTATTTTGTACTTGATTGAAAATGTGTATTACAAAATTCTATACTTAATCAAATAGTTCATCTACCATTTGAAAATTTAATATTTTCGAATGCTGCAACCATTGTTCACATTTACAATTTATGAATAAATTTATGTAATTTAAAAATTTTATAATTCATTCAAACTTTTAGCATTACAAAATCAACAATTAAGTTTTGTCAAATATGCCATAAATGTAATCATCAACCTATTATTGGAAAAAAAAAAATTTCTCATTCAATTTTTTGGCAAATATTTATGTAGGAAAACTATCCACATGTTACTGCACTATGTTCATGTTCACTAAGCTTATGTAATTGAGGCCCTAAAATTATTTTTGAAAAGATTTCTATATTAGTTATAGCATACATAACGGTAAGTTCTGTTGAATTTTTATCATATTTAATGACACATAATTTTAAATCTTAAAGTATATATATATATATATATTTAAAAATCATAAATTATGGAATAATTAGAGTTTTTTTTTTATTATTTATGATTATAATTAGATTTTAGTGAATTGCTTCCATGTTAGTGGCACACAAATTTATAATTTTAAAATAACCGAGCGCATTTTTGTATGTTGTGTCGTCATGTATGGAATTAATTAGAGTTTAATTGTTATAGTTAAATTACAGTTAAACAATAGAGGTTTTTGAAATAAAAATTAATTACATTTTAGTG
Source organism: Camellia lanceoleosa (assembly GCA_025200525.1). Taxonomy (NCBI): domain Eukaryota; kingdom Viridiplantae; phylum Streptophyta; class Magnoliopsida; order Ericales; family Theaceae; genus Camellia; species Camellia lanceoleosa. The sequence continues at coordinate 86,513,243 of CM045766.1, read as the reverse complement.
AATTGCTTCCATATATAGTATCACACAAATTTAAATTTTGAAATAGCTGAGTATACTTTTCTTTTACAAATCGTAATTTATGGAATAATTACAGTTTTTCTGTTATGATTAAATGAGATTTTTATTGTTATGATCTAGTATTTCACTTGTACAGGCTTCATGGCACATCTACCTGAGGAGGTCCCACTTTTCAGTCATCTACATCGGGCTAACAGTATATGGGAGCGTCCGGTATGCAATAACGTTTGTTGGACTTTACACTTACAATTAAAATACCCTGCATTTTGTTTTATATTACGTGATAATGCTATTATTTAAACTAGTCATTCTGTTATGCAGGACGAGGCACGCATCGTGTCGACCTGCCGCTGGGCAAATTCTGGCTTGTGGGAGCATCCGTTGGACCATAGAGTCTTGTAGTATATACTACACGCGGGATTCTATGGTGTATACTGTATCGGGCATATTAGACTGGACCACCCATTCATCACTGCTCTCGTCGAGAGGTGGCGCCCAGAGACTCATACATTCCATTTCCCGATCGGGAAGGCCATCGTCACATTGCAGGATGTATCTGTCCTATATGGTCTACGGATTGATGGGCAAGCAGTTACTAGAGTTGACTCATCATTGACGAGGGAGCAGTGGATAGCCCTATGTGCTGAGCTATTGGGAGTAGCACCTATACCTGCAGACTTCTGAGTAGGCGAGGTGAGGTGGTGGCGGCGGTTTGGTCCTCTACCAGATCAGGCTCCAGATGAGTTGGTACAGCAGCATGCCCGAACTTATATTCTGTGGCTTATTGGGGGGGTACTTCTCATTGATAAGTCATAAAACCTGCTCAAACTGATGTACTTGCCACTGCTGAGAGACATTGACGAGATCGGTCAATACAGCTGGGGTGGCGCGGCTTTGGCATGCTTGTATAAGATGCTATGTCGGCGGCTTCAGTGGAGTCTTGAAGGAGATCGGAGGACCACTTGTCTTGCTACAGGTTAGTAAGAATTTTATTACATGTCAATTTATATTGTATGACATATATCAGTATTGTAACTGCGTTCAAACTATTGCAGATTTGGGCGTGGGAGAGATTGATTTGCATTGCCCCATCTAGGTGGCAACTGGTTGCTTTTGGTGAGCTTCCCATGGGCCAGGGAGACATGCAGTTGCCACCCGGACCTCGAGGTAGTCGGTGGAGGGTTGTTTTTGGCCATGAGGTCGTCTCGACCCATGTAGTCGTAGTTTATAGAGACTAGCTTGACCGGATGATCGAGGGTGAGGTATGAATTTTGCTCTCAATTTAGTTGTCTTGTTCATTGTACATGTTTTGAGTTCATGAGCGAATTTTAATATACTTGTCGTTATTGTAGTTTATTTGGCGACCTTATCTTTGGGGTCTTGATATGCTCCCACTCGCCGACTAGATTAAGAGATATGGATGGCGAGAGTGCCACTTATTTGTTTTGACGTGGTTAAGTGGCATCTCCCCCATCGTGTCCTCCGACAGTTTGGTCGGGTCTAGTTCGTGCCAGATCGGTTCGACACCGAGTAGCGGTTGCATATGACTAATAGGCGTAGCTGAGTTAGCATTGACTGGAGTCTCAGATATATACGATATATCTGATTGTGGGATGCCGTCAGACGGTATTATCTGTTGTTGGAGCGATAAGGTGCTCCTCTCTTCTAACCCTTACATGTTGTGGTATCAGCGACATACACGCCTACTAGTTGGTAATCCGAGCCACCTGTCTGAGTCCGGATATCAGGGAGTTGGGCCTTATCTTGAGGCATTGGTGAGTATCATAGTATGTGTCAGATAATTATTAAGATCATAATTGGTTTACTTTCAGTCAACTGTAGCCTAATACGTTCGAATTTTTGTTCAAGTGGTTGGAGTTTGGAGGTCATATCACTTGGCTGAGGACGCCCTTTTTTTAAGACGTGATGGACAGCATGCCTTGCAGGCTGTTACAGAGATTCAAGACTTATTGTATGAGGCGATCCACCATGCCCATCGAGGAGATCGTCTGCATTTTGGCCACTACGGTATACACAATGCAACAATTGTTCCAGACACATCAGTGTCGTCCACGTCAGTGCCTTCCACTTCAGCGCCGACCATATCAGCTCCTTGGATATCAGTCACCCCACCACATGCTACCCCATACATATCTCTAGATTTCCTTCACGTACATCCTACCCAGCTTACTGGCATATCTTATGTAGCTGACCCTGATTGGACACCGCCTCGATACATGCATGGCGTTGTTACCCCACTCACCCAGCTACCACCACCAGACAGTTTAGGTGTTTGTAGTATTGGGGTTCATACATGTACATCACATAGTCCCACACTACATACACCTACTTTTGTGGGGACTAGTTCGACCGCGACCATGAGTACACATGATGCAATTCTCACTGACATCTCCCACGTTGAAGATGAGGCCCATATTGAGCCCCTCCTCTCCAGGCCGAGTGAGGAGAGGTGAGGTTATGGTCGTGAGTGACGGGCCGGCCGAGGTCGATGTCGAGGTCCAGTGCAGATCATGATCTGATTGCACCAGATGAGGGAGTTTCATAGCTCACAGTAGTATCCAATCTTCGACCAGACAGGATCAGAGGCAACACATGCATGAGAGGGAGGGTTACACTCACAGGCTCCACAGACAGTCAGTGGAGGGCCACATGCAGGGGAGGGAGTGCCACTAGATTCGCATTTACGATTGGGGGAGCTAGATATTCAGAGAGTCTACCGCAGGAGACCGATGAGAGAGGTCCACGCTCGGGGTTGTGGGACTGGGGGTAGGTTAGGGCAACAGCGGGTGTGATATGAAGTGTATATATATATTTTTATTTATTGCTTTTGTTATAGTTTTTGTAAATCAAACTTGTACAGAGGATGTAAATGTGCCATACTTATTTATTCGAAAATAGAATTTTATAATTTTTTATTCTTACTTATTTTGATGATTTCCTACATACTTCAAATATTTAAATCATGATGTCATAATGGGTTTAAACAGGGTGATTATATACATAAGAGATTCAAGTTGTGCTGCATTTGGTACTATGTGGATTTTCGTTTTACTATAATAAACTATATAATTTTTTATACAGTTTTTTTTTAAATAATTTTTTTTAACTATATAATTATTTCTTTACAAAAAACACAAAATGAATAATTATATAAATTTTATTTATTATTCTGTACTTTTTTTCCCAAAGAATTTGATAACATAATGATAAATTTAAGAACACTTTTTTTTTTTTTAAAACACACACATACACAAATTTCAAATTACATAAGACTACCCAAAAAAAAAAAAAAATGTACAAAATCTAATAATATAATAAAAATTTGAAGAACATTGATTTTTTTAAACAACGTGCACACACACACACACATACAACATTAAGAAAACAAAAACACAAATTTATATACTCTGCTTTCCTCCCCCCTCCCAAAAAAAAAAAAAAAAAAAAACAAAGAAAGAAAAAAGTTCTTGAATACTTGAATAGTCTTTCTAAAAAAAAAAAGCAACAAATTTTAGTTTTTCAATAGAGTGAAGATGATGAACTGTGGAACTTACACAACAGTTTGTTATAAATTTAAAATACAAAAAAATAAAAAATAAAAAAGAAAAAAAGAGAAGATGGTGAAACGTAGAATTGCACAACAGTTTCTAAAATGTGGGAAGTGGAAACGTAGAAGCTATTTACTGAGTTGGTAATTTACGATTTTACCCATAATTACAATTTGATATAAGTTTTAAAATAATAGATTATTTAACAAGTTATGGTCATTTTAGGAAAAATGGAAAAAAATTTGTAAACCAGCCTTCAGATTTATGACACCAAAATTGGTGTTCCCCTTTAATAATAGAATAGATTAACCCTTCAACTGGACCCAAATTCTGTAATAATAAATAGTTTCTCCAGCACCCAAATTCTTTAATTTGCCAGCCCCACATTCCTTCATTTCTATCATCACTGTGGCCCTCTTCACTCGAAGAACCCTAACTCTCTCTAATGGACCCTTAACCATTTTCTTTTGACGTTGTGTCGTTCCCCAAAATCTGATTTTTGTCAACAGCCGACTCGTTGCCACCATTGGACTGACTATTTTTATTACAACTCCCGATATTAGTGGGTGACTCATTCTCATGCCTGGGTTGAGATTGTATTTTAACTTTACTCCTCTCAGTATTCGAAGAACCCCAAGCAGCAGAAGTTTTTGACTGAGGAACATGTTCAACATCTTCTTACTTGACTGTGGGTGACTCATTCTCATGTCCGGTTTGAGATTGTATTTCAACTTTACTCCCCTCAGTATTCGAAGAATCCCAAGCAACATAAGTTTTTGACTGAGGTACATGTTCTATATCTAGGTACTTCACTATAGGTGTGTTTCACAGTGCTGTCTACGACTGAGAAAATAATTTCGATTTTATCTCATGTGACTTAACTCATGGGCATTTCAAGAAACTTGGGGGTATTTACTTACACTCCGTTTCATAGTTGTTTATGAACAGTATTGCTTTAAAACAAAGAAAATTAAAGCCGCTGATTCATTTTATGATTTAATTTATAATTTTTTACAAACACCAATTTGTAAGCATTAGAAAACAGTTTACTGTGGCGATATGATAACTTACTGCATTGAAATGGCAGAAGCAAGCAACAAAGAATGGACAGTGATTGGGCGAAATAATGTCTTAAACAATGTTATATGTTGTGTTGTAAGTATGTTGTGTCGTATCTTCGTTACTGGAGTATAAGACAATGTTGTTGTTCATCTAGCTTACGGATGTATTTCAACTATTTGTTATATGAACCTGAAGTTTATGAAATCACTACATTTATAAGTACACATGTCAAGATTCGTTACGAATTTCTCTTCCTATTGATAACTCATGTATAAGCATTGCAAAGCCATTATACTGAATGAAAACGTTTGGTCATACATGCAACCAAGTTCACTCAGTATCATCATTATATTCCACATCAATAATGCATGAAATCATGAAAGCCTAGTTCAAGTGGCGTTCTTCAGAATAACAATAACGGAGAAAAAACAAAGGTATTTGTTATTTGTAGAATTACAAGAACTATTGAAATTTCTCCATTCATTGATAAGTCGTGGATAAGCATTACAAATCCCATTACAAGATAAATGGTTTGGGCATTCATCCAAACAATTTCATTCATTATCATCATCATCTGATATCTCAATATCAGATTCATACATAAAATTCATGCTCCAGGCGAAGTATTGGTGTGCATCATCCATTAACCCATCTTCGGCATGCTCATTTACGGCCTTCATTAGTTCGGACTTTTGCAAATGTTGGGTCATGCGATTAACTTCGTTGCGGATACGATGCAATGTCCTTTGCAACAACTGTGGAGTGTCAGTTGGCATACGCATGGCTAACCAGCGAGGAAATTTAATATTAACTTCACGACATAGCTCAACGAGAACGTTTGCTCGAGTTATACGAAATTCCCACTCAGCTCTCATGGTATTGACGGCGGCATGTGAGTAACGCAAATCTGGATTTAATGGGTATTGAAATTCATCTCCATCTGCAATCCAATAGCGACCCATTGCTAAATATAGATCAACCACCGTATATCTCATGATGATATCACTCGAAATAGCTATAAAACTTTTGTTGTGGTATGATGCGATATTTATATCACATATACACATGGTAGCTGTATGTTTGAACTTATTGTAAACAACTATGCATCAGAGTTGTCATGTCAACTTTTATGACTGTCACGACCCAAACCCGCCCCTATGGGTTTAGCACCATAACCGGCCAGTAATTCGTGATTACCGAATACCTGCTTAACAGTAAGACAGTATTACAGAGTATAGGGGCTGGCAGAAGCCAAAACAATAATTTAAACAATGTCCAATGAGCTGTGACAGTCTGTATGCAAAAAGACTTTTCATACATATATACAATCAGTGCAAGACAGTATGTACAACATTTATAATCATTCAGGACATGGACTTAATCCCTGTTAAAGCAATACAGTAACAGTCTATACAAAACAGAACAGAAGAGGGGGGAAACTAAAACACCCCAAAGCCGTAACTTGAACGGGCTCGGAACATCGCAGTGAGGCACAGTAGTTGGCTTTGACAAAAGAGAGTCTAACCCACGCTCCTAGCTCCGGTCTGGTGCCTGAACACCTACATATATATATGAGCAGTGAGCTAAAGCCTAGTAAATAACATAATGCGTAAAGAGGTTAAGAATGAATGTCCTTACGATGAAAAAAGCAGTTCATTAACTTCGATATTTGAGTCATTGATCATAACGGTCATATGTGGTACATCCATTAGTATAGCGATGCGATGTGATGAGGTCTTAAAAGACGAGCAGTCAATGATGGCCATCATAACGTGAAATGAAGTTCCAAGATAAGGAGCTGAGAGATCTCGTAACGATGGCGATAACGATAAGCATGATGAGTCGCTATGGATGCCACAATACAATTCAGAATAGAGGACAAACATTCAATCGATGCTTGATGTCGATTCGAGACGATGCAGTTTAAATAGTCACATTTGAACATATCTTTACACAATTGTTACTCACGAGTTACGGGCTATAAGCGGCTAGGCGGCGTCTTCAAAAGCCAACCCTATCTGATGTAAGCGAACACACACTAAGTTCACATTCGGGAATCAAAGACTTAGTCCCTACTTAGACTCGGTGGGGTTCTACATCTATATCCTCATTAAGATGCCTTAAACTAGGCCTAAGAATGCCTAGGATGAAATGAGGATGCAAAGATGCATTCAGAAAACATTTTTAGAGTTTTCAGAAAACAAGGGTCCTTCGGCGTGGATTTCCGCTTCGGCGAAATCTGATTCCACTTGAGCGTCACTTCCTATGCTCGAGTGGACTGCAAAACATGGCAAAAGTATTGGATGTGTGAAAATCACGCTCGATGGGCGCTCGACACCCGTTCGAGCGTGTGACACGAGGTCTCGCTCGAGCGTCCATTCTTCCGCTCGAGCAGACTGCAAAACAATGCAAAGTGCTGGGAGCACGAATTTCACGCTTGAGCGCCACTTTTTCCGCTTGAGCGTGAGTCCAAATTCTGGGAATTCCAGAATTGAACCCCAAGCTAAAAACCAAGTTTAAATGCCTCAAATTCGATCCTCTTGGGCTAATTTTCTAAAAAACATTTCAAAACCCATAATATTACATGTTTCAAAGATCAATTTAGGAAATCAAAGCCCAAGGGTAATTCAATTAAACTCAATTTCAAACAACATTTTAATGAACATAATTCAAACATGACATGCATGAGTTTAAACCAATTCAAAACTTCCAATACTTGCTCTAATGAGCCAATTCTTTCAAAAACATGAGGAATTCATGAACTAGAACTATAGTATGAACATGCATGTGGAATTCCATGAACAAACACCTCAAAACTCAAGAATGAAGGCATGCATACAAGATATATGCTATAATTCAACATGCTAGAACCAATTTATGACTTAGCTCTTCAATATTTCATGAATCATGCATGAACCAACTTAAAGACACAATTAAGAGGTTGAATTCCTTACCCAAGTCTTCAATTACAGGTATGGAAGCTCAATTTGCAATCTATACTTCAATTCTTCAAGTTCTTCAAGCCAATACACAAAATGAAACCAAATTCTCTCCTAATTCTCTCTCTCTCTCTCTCTCTCTCTATTCGGCTATACACTCAAGAATGGCTGAAGAAAATGTTTTGTCTAGGTGTGATAAGGCTCCAAACAATGTATAGGTAATGGCCCACTTCTATGGCAAAATTGTAAATAGGGCAAATTATGTAATTTAGCTTCATTTAGTCTAATTTAACCATACCAAGTCACTTTTTAATTAAATATGCCATAAATTCGCATAAATTCTAATGATAAAAAACATCAATCGATTTCAGATTCGGCCGCCGATAAGGCCTTCAATTCGCAATTTCAAACATAAAACATGAACAGATAATTTAACAGTCAACAGATAGACATACGATTAAACAGATATACTCAATTAATTCAGTTCCAAATTTGATCGATCGATTCGATTTCAATCGATTCAATTACTTCTCATGACTCTCGGTTTAGTAATGTCGATGGTTAAACGATGTCGATGGTGAGGGTTATTACAATGACCTGAACAACTATGCATCAACTTTATACGAGTTGTCACTTCAACTTTTATTTACTACTCAGTGCATATTTGAAATTTAAGCAATTTAATTTTGACTTTTAAGCAAAGTTCAAATCCGCTTAGAAATTTAATTTCATTTTTAAACACAAATATAATTCAATTTATTTTACCTTGACAATATATTTAATTTCACTTTTCACCTTACATATTTCATTTAATTTAATTAAAGAAATTTGACCAATTTAATTTAAAGTTAATTATGTGTTGATTTAAGTCGGTGTTGTTCTTGTCTGCATTCTAGGCTAGCTTTTATCTGTAACACTTTCAAGTTCTATACTTCGAAAAACACATTCATTCTAACTCTACTACAAATTAATCTTCAATACATTCTAACTTTATGGGGTGGCTTTTGGAGCTGCATAGGGTGGCTTTTTAAACACAAAGGGTCTAATTGTTTTGTTGTTTTGTTCTAATACTTCTTCATCCCATTATGAATTGTAGAAATTCACATAGGCAGAATAGCTATGGTACGATAATAAATTGTAGTTCGGCGCAGTATTACGTCCAACATTCATCAGCGATGCAAAGACTTTAACAGACGTAATAAATTGTATGCTTTGTTTTTTCCTCAGATGTTATGTGACTTTGTGCAGCGATGCAGTGATGCATGTGACTATGTGCAGTGATGCAATGATGCATGTGACTTTGTGCACTGATGCATGTGACTTTGTGTAGTGATACAATGATGCATGTGACTTTATGTAGTGATGTATGTGACTTTCTGACTTTGTAAATTATATACTTTGTGACTTTTTTCCTTACATGTAGTGATGCATGTGACTTTGTGCAGCGTGACTTAGATGCTTTGTTTTTTCCTCACATTTCAGAATTCATCTAAGTCACATTAATACGACCATATGGCAATAGTGTTGATAAACAATTATATAAAGGACTGAAGGATGAAGTGTAATTTACCGAATACAAAAAGAAGCAGAAAATGCAAAGAGGAGAAAAAGGAGATGACTGTGAAGTTTCATTAAGTGAAAATAAGATAAAATAGAGGCTACAGTGCCAATCTTCTTTACATATCAGATGGTCATTTTATTATTTTGTTTTGTTTGTGTTTTGAACATTGTTTTGGTGAAAAAATCAACGATAGTTTTGTAGGTCAAAGTGAATTGGAAGGTTGTGTATTTATTTGTACTCTATTTCATAGTTGTTTATGAATAGTATTACTTTAAAACAAAGAAAATTAAAGCCACTGTTTCATTTTATGATTTAATTATAATTTTTTGAAAACACCAATTTGTACTGAAATCGTCAGTTCGAAGTGACTACTTACTGTATTAAAAAACCAAGCATGAAAAAATAGTTTAATGTTGCGATGTGACAACTCATTGCATTACTGATTAATTTGACAACTCACTGCTCGAATATGAAGGGATTGCATTGTAAAAAAGACGACCTACAATTATGATTTTATCTGACAACCACGTCCGTGACTACATCATAGGTACAGAAAGTCACAGGTACTCAGGATTGCATGAAATGAATAAGATAAAATAATATCACGGGTATCACTTCTTCCATAGTGTCCCAACATCTCAATTATCGTCACCATGTCATCTCTAGTTAACCCCCAATATGATGTCTATGAATAGTGCTACCCCCAGTATGATGTTTGTTCAAGTCATAACAATAGTAATAATTACTATTATTATTAATTTTTTTTATTTTATGAACAATGTCTTCAAGAGGTGCAGGAAGTTCACGCCGTCAAAGAAATCCAAAAGTGTGGCTACTACCTTCATTTACTTATGACTACAAGAGCGAAAAGTACTCGAGTCCGAAGGATTATTATGCTGGTATTCGAGCAGAATGGGCGTTTAGGGTAACGGAGCAAGAAGGATTGTTTAATGATCTACGTAACTTTGGAGCACCAGTAACTCATCATTGTTCATTGACCATGGATAGACGAAATGTGAGTGACTATGAAAAAGCAGTTAGCAGAATTAATAAGGAGAACAACAGAATGTTGATACGGAGATGTCGACATTTCATGCTTCAGCTAGCCACCGAAATGGCAGAAGCAAGCAACAGAGAATTGATAGTGATTAAGCGAAATAATATCTTAAACAATGAAAAATATCTCTCTAACTATTACATGTCAGATGAGGAATGAGAAATCAAACATCTTTATCTTTCATATATGTTTGTATGTTGTGTCGTATCTTCGTTACTGGAGTGTAAGACAATGTTGTTGTTCATCTAACTTACGAATGTATTTCAACTATTTGTTATATGAACCTGAAGTTTATGAAATCACTACATTTATAATTACACATGTCAAGATTCGTTATGAATTTTTCTTCCTATTGATAACTCATGTATAAGCATTGCAAAGCCATTACACATGGTAGCTATATGTTTGAAATTATTATAAACAACTATGCATCAGAGTTGTCACGTCAACTTTTATGACCTGAACAACTATGCATCAACTTTATAGGAGTTGTCACTTCGACTTTTATTTACTACTCAGTGTATATCTGAAGGTTTTAAGCAAAGTTTAAATCCGCTTAGAAATTTAATTTCACTTTTCCGCTTACAAATATAATTCAATTTATTTTGCCTTGACAATATATTTAATTTCACTTTTCACCTTACATATTTCATTTAATTTAATTGGAGAAATTTGACCAATTTAATTTGAAGTTAACTATGTGTTGATTTAAGTTGGTGTTCTTGTCTGCATACTAGGCTAGCTTTTATCTGTAACACTTTCAAGTTCTATACATTGAAAACCCATTCATTCTAACTCTATTACAAATTAATCTTCAATACATTTTAACTCTATAATATTTTATCTTCAATGTTTATGAATCTATTTGGAGCTACATAGGGTGGCTTTTTAAACATAAAGGGTCTAATTGTTTTGTTGTTTTGTTCTAACACCCCCTCATCCCATTATGAATTGCATAAATTCACATGGGCACAGCAGCTATGGTACGATAATAAATTATAGCTCGGCGCAGTGATACGTCCAACATTTCTCAGTAATGCAATGACTTTAATGAGCGTAATAAATTGTATGCTTTGTTTTTCCTTAGATGCTATGCGACTTTATGCGGCGATGCAATTGATGCATGTGACTTTTTTCCTTAGATGCAGTGATACATGTGATACATGTGACTTTGTGATGCAGTGATGCATGTGACTTTGTGCAGTGATGCATGTGACTTTATATAGTGATGCAGTGATGCATGTGACTTTCTGACTTTGTCAGTTATATACTTTGTGACTTTTTTTCTCACATGCAGTGATGCATGTGCTTTGTGCAGTGCGACTTAGATGTTTCCTTTTTTCCTCACATTTCAGAATCCATCTAAGTCATATTAATGCGACCACATGGAAATAGTGTTGACAAACAACTATATAAAGGACTGAAGGAGTGATGGTAAACACACAACCTTTTCACTCAGTTCGCCCTAGGAAACTATCGTTCGTCTATTGAGAAAAAATCAAATAGAGTATAGATTCATGGTAGGGAGTAGGAATCGCAGAGGTGAGAGTTCACACCAAGGAAGAGGAATGGGAAGGGGACTCGCAAGGGGTAAGAACTTCGAAAGAGGTGAGAGTTCATGCCAAAGAACAGGAACGGGAAGGGGAAGTGGCGATGCTGAAGATGAAACACCATTTCTTTGTTAGATGCCTCTTGTGCTTATCATGATAGGTTGGGGAAGCGACATTTTGTCATGCCCAAGTACTATCGAGATCCATGTGGTTTCGTGGAGGATCTATCTGATAATCAAACAGGATATAGTTTAGCAGACGCTAGACTTCTGAAGTGGCCCACACTATTTATAGAGCAAGTGCAAATGGAAAGATTATGTCGGAAAAATCGACTGAAGGTGCCGAAAGCATGTTCAGTTTAGGTCCAAAAGGAAGATCCAGATAATGTTGATTGACTATGTGAAAGACTTCGACGTGAGATTTCTCAAATGCACTATAGATCAGCCCGCAATATGGAACTATCTATACTTAAGTCGGATGCCAAAAAGAACGGAACAGCACCAAATGCTGCGGCTATCAAGGACGATCCTGCACTTCTCTCTGACCCTGAGCTCTCTAATTGTTTGGACTCTGAGATTGCCGATTTAAGTGAGGATTAGGCGTTTATCTGTCTACTAAATTATATTAGGTTATCCATAATTATATGTTGTGTGTGTTAAAATAACTCTTTCGACAATGAGTTTGTGAAAGGTTTGTCTAATATTTGTCTATGTAATTGTTAAGTATTGTACTCGTCGGTTTATTTTATGTCCTGTGTTATGTTAAATGTTTCCACAAATTATTTTTGTGGGATACTTATGTTTGAACTAGTTACGGCGTTCTAAAGTGTTATAAATGTTATAAGTGTTATAGTCATACCTTTATTTTGTTTTCCTATTCGTAGTAGTAATTAGCAAATTAGATACTTTATATATGCTGTGTAAAGTTTTATTTAAACATTTCATGGCAACAAATATTTAGTTTCGCAAATTCTGCAAAAGTAGGCTTAGTTTGAGAAATAAATTCGTATAGGGGCTTAAATTGGGAAAAGCCCCAACAAAATCTCTCCGAAACTACGCAAAATATTCTCTGGGAGGGTACGTGTCTTGAGGCCATCATTTTCTTCTTCTTTTTTAATTTTTATTTTTAAATTTTTTATTTGTTCTTTTTATTTTTGTCCATCATCGATCTTTTTTAAATCATATTTGAATTATATAACAAAATAAAAATTTATTTAAAATTTTATATTTAAATAACAATTTAAAAAATATCAGGTAAATTAAACAAATATTTAATTTACATTTTTTACACAATTCACTACTCTTTAGACAATGCATGCTGTTTATTTTTTAAAAATTTAATGTATAAATTATTTATATAAATATCAAATTGATCTGATCTGATAATCGTACATATAATTTTATCATTTAAAAAAAATAATGGATACGAAACATAATTTCCAAATTATATAATTTATTTTTAAATATTAAAATAATAAAATTTGGTAGCTAAGATTGTTTATCAATACGATATTTTATATGAATAATTTATATATAGAGATCTACAAGATGATTGAGCGAATTATAGAATGTAGATTGAATAATAATAATAATACTAATCAACAGTGAGTGGTCATGCGAAAAAGTGTATTTCGGTTAAAGTGTGGTTATCATCCACGCTTGCCGTGATGAACAATAAAAGCGTGGTTGTGAACCACATTTTCTATAAAAAAAAAAAATTTATTTAAAAGCACAGTAAAAGCGCGGTTATGAACCATGTTTTCTGAAGAAAAAAAAAATTATTTAAAAGCACAGTAAAAGCGTGGTTCACAACCACGTTTTCTGAAGAAAAAAAATTTACTTAAAAGCGTGGTTTGTAACCACGCTTTTTTAATTAAAAGTGTGGTTTGTAACTACACTTTTACGATTTTACAAATTTTTCGCGGAAGGGCCACAAAAACGGTGAAAGCGTGGTTTACAACTACGTTTTAACTTAGTTTGGGAATTCCGTCCGGACTAGGCATAGTTTGGAAAATATGTTGCTATTTTGCCTTAATTTGGGAAAAGCCCCTGTTTATTTTGTTTTCTTTTTGTCCATTTTCTCTCCACAACTCTATGTTATGTAGTGATTATATTTTTTTCATTTTCTTACAAAAAAATTTCATCTATTCAAATACATGTAAGAAAATAAATTTTCATTTCTTTTTCTTTTCTTTCACTTCACTTTCTACCGTTTTCACTTTCTATCATCCATTTCTTTTTAAACAAACAGAGCCTTAATGAGTTTTATTTTATTTTATGTGTATTAGAAGTTAAAAATTTTAGATTGTCTTTAAAGTTGTTAAAAGAGTTTTTTGTGAATAAAAACAATTAATGTGATGTTTTGACAAACAATTTTTTTGATTGTTCAGTCAAAAATTAATTTATTTTGCGCTTCCCAAATACCCCTTCTAAGGTATCACATGTAAAACAAATCTTTCGTTACTCATAAAAAATAAACAAATAAAAGAGCACCATTTAGAGAGAAGTAGATTATTCATCGTTATCAAATACTCGCTTATATACAAGATGTGCATACTTGATAAGAATCGGATGTGTTATTAAAACTGCAAAAATTATTAAATTTGAAATAAGCAATCACACACGATAAATAAAAAGATTTTTATTAAAAAGTCTCATTTAAGGGTGTTCTAACTCAATAAGTTCATAAAACAAATTTATAACCTAATTAATCTCATGTGTTTATACTTTTATTCCATGAGGTCCTTTTTTCCTGATTTATATTATTTGTTGGACTATTATACCCTTATATTTATTGTTGATATATATTACAGGAAAAAAGGATTTACACGTTTCCTTTTTTACTATAATTCTATTTTGACAGTTACCATGATTCATGTTTTTTTTATTGTGATTCAGATTCACTCTCGTTGTGATGTTGCTTCGTTGTGCTAGAGTTTCGTTGGTGTTGGACGAAGATGACGAATCAAAACCGCATTAGTGTTGTTTGTTTGTACTCTGTTGTTTTATATAATTTTGCAAAGTAAGACATTGATCAGAGAGAGAGAGAGAGAGAGAGAGAGAGAATGAGTAGATAATTTCATCTCAAGGTTAGTATTATTTTGTTTAGCGATGTATGTTTATTTATGTTTGGATTTATACAAAGAATTTTATGCTCTATTTTTTGCTTTCAACTTCATTTTTTGGAATTAGTGGTGCTACATGCACCAGTTAGTGGACACACTAGTGTACCAACTAGTATTATGATATTATTATTGATCACATTTATTATACAAGTTACAAATATTGAAAATCATACAAATGATGCCACATCATCTATTAGTACACTAATGTGTACATTAATTGGTACGTATAGCATTATTCTTTTGAAATAGATGGAGATACAAGTTATTTTTGTTGAATGATGTTATGATTTTTGTCTGGTAATTTGTTCATATAGGGCTCTGTTTTTTTGGATGTTGTAAATGTTCACATTGTGTGAACAATGTGAATGTTCATATATTATTGGTTATATCATTATGAGAGAATGTTTGCATGTTGTTTATTGTCATTATATTTGGTGGTGTAAATTTGAACTTGTCTAATCTATAATGATGTGTAATGATGGCAATAAAGTTTTCAGTTTGGAATTAGCAGTGCAAAATATGGATATAGCTATATTTTTTCCAAGTTGTGAATATTCACATATCATTGGTTATTTCATATTTATGATATTATATGGTTATAATGTGGGCATTCACTTTCTTGTTTTTGTGTTTTTGCAACAGATGGATACTTTTATGTATTAGTGTATGCATGTTTATTGGGTGAGTATTTCAGTAAATGTGAATGTTCACATTCACTGAAGTTATTATCATTATGAATTTTCATATTTTCATATTTTGCATTTTATGATGTGAACTTCAAAAGTAGAAACATGTGATGGTTGCATAACATGCAATGTGGAGTAATGATTGCATAGTTATTGCATAATGTAAATGTTTACATATCACTAAATATTGTATGAGTTTTGCATAATTATTACATGGTGTGAATATTCATATTGTAAGGAGTCATCGTTTGTTGTGAATTTTTATATTGTAATGTGTTTCAATTGGTGTTGTAACCATCACATTATTATTCAATGTTAGTATTCATATTCAAAAATAGTCATACAAGGGCAAACAATATTAATGTGTTATTTTACCAACATACATTTGTAATGTAAAAGTTCACATCAATATTTATTTACCACAACTTATATTAAGCCAATTGTTATTTGTATACAGATCTAAGTAACCACTAGCAATGTGGATGTTTACAGTGTCTGCACTTTAATCGATGTGAATGTTCATAGCATTGCTTCTTCATGTCGAAGTAAGGTAGACGATTTAAGATTTTGGAAATGTGAGAGATTTTCTCCCTAAAATAAAGGAGAGATTTTTTTCCATGAAATAAGAAAGAGATTTTTTCCTTAGAATAAGGGAGAAATTTTCTACATGAAATGAGAGACTATTATTTTTTGTTGTATATTGGTTTCAAAATGGAAACACAAAAGATATGACCATCAACCAGAAAAGATTGTGGTTAAGAGTATAAAATTAATTGGGAATGTTCAATTGGGAGAAGATGCTAAAGATGAAACTGTGGTCCACTACGTATTGTTTTTCGCCATAACTGATAATAGTCCGTCAGATTCCGTCCCCACACTTGACAAGATATTTGTTGGAGTTGGTGAGGGTAATCCTAAGACCTAGATTGTTGATCTTGATTAGTCTAATCGATTTCGGATGCTAAAGAAAATGAGATTCAAGCTCGTTGGTGGCAAAGACAAAGAGTACGTTCATCACGAAATAGAAGTTGTGGACCGATTCTTCCCAGTTAATGTTTGGACGGACTACAAAGATACGCTGTTGGGAAATGCTGAAAGTATTCAGAAGAGTGTCATATATTTAGTGGCTGCTACTGTTAGTGGAAGAGAATGCAAATTACGTTAAGGAGTTAAATGTACTTTAAAATTGTTTAGAATTATAATTTTATATATTTTTATTTGTAATGTTCAGGTGAATGGAAGTGGACGATATAAAAACTGGAGTTGTTAAAGGTGTTTCAGCAAGTGATTTCAGTTGTAGTGAACTTGCTTTGCCTAATTTATTTTCTCAGTTGAGGTTGAAATACAAACAAAAGAGTATTAAGGTTGATAAAATATTTCCTACTTTGCGCACCCAATGCCAATGGGTTGGTTAGAGTAAATGTGTATGATCGGAGGTTAGATGGAAATGGCAGTCTGCAGATGTATTTTATTTTCCCTGTGGATTGTCAATGCGAGTTAATGTATTATGGGAATGGTTATTGTTCCATTAACGACAAACAAGTGCCATGAATGGTGAAATATCAACTTGAAAATTCGAATATTAAAATGGATATTACGTATTGTAAAATGAAAGGGCATTTGAAGTATTCTACGAATGACATGCCAGAAAATTCGCAAATGAGAGCCCCATCTACTGTTATGCTATCTAAAAAATATACTAATGATAATGTTGATGTTTGGCATTGTGCTCCAGCCAAGGCTATTCTGATTCTGACACGAATTATGTCTGTGGGTTTATCGGAGAGGCGAAGAGATTTGTTGTTAAGAGGTTTTGGGAAAAGTGGTTCAGTTATTCATGAACGCAAAGGTGGTGATGGTGCTAGTGATGTTGATCCTAGCCCGTTGATTTCAAAGGTTGGTGCTGCTAGAAAAGACAAAGTTGATCAAGAGGATCAGTTGTTATGGAACCCACAGAACTTTCTGATGTCTTACGAATTGTAATAATGAGTGTAAAAAATAGTGATGAGACTTAAGATGTAATAGTTGATGATAAGGGAAATGTAGTAAGTAAATAAAAGTTTGAGTGGTTTCATAAATAAAATTAATAAAATTTTTCATTAATTATGACAGTGGTTACATTTACATCAAACCATTCTCTCGTTTTTGGGGACATTGTATCTAACCAACTACTGTCCCCATTAGTTAATATAATACAAATAATTCCTCTTCTAATAGTGAGATATGATTGGAATTACATGGAAGTCTCTTTGGCAACCTACTAAATTCTTCATTAATTCAGTAGGGACTGTCAAGTATTTGATGTCATCTATGACGTTGTAAACGGCATCTTGATCGTAGTCCTTGAAGCTTATTCTGCCGAAGAAGTAGTTGTGTCGTTCAAGACTTCTGGCTCAAGTGGTTTTTCCTATTCTTGAGGGTCCTTCGAGGTAGAGGAAGATTGGGCAAATGGGCCGCTGTTCTGGATCCTGTTATCAAAGGAGGATGAGAGTTCTTTGTCAGTATATAAATCATGTAATAATTTTGACATAGCTCGTATTTTACAAAATTTTGACTTACAAACAAAATATTATTTTCTGCCCTTTTTTTACTTCTTTATTTGAAAAAGGAAATGAATTAAAGGGGCTAGTATATGGGGGTCTGTCTCATTTGTAATGATCCCTCAAAAATGTTTTTAATTAGGGGTATTTTGTGACGTAATTGGTGGGACATCTTTCTTTGCAGAGTGCAAAGAATTGTTCCTCCGTTTCTGCTTCTACAAGTTTTCCCTTCTAGAGTTTGTCTCTGTTCTTTGAAGGACTTTTTCCCTTCGATGAAAATTCTCCCTATTCTACAAAGTCGCACCCTTTCTGAATATACTGTCAACTTGCTGTTGGAAAGTGGAGTTTTTCTATATTTGGATCATAGATTCTGTTGTTGGTTAGTGAGATTGAAAAATCTTGGGTTGGTGGTTTGGATCTTCTTTGTGCATTGAACCATGGTATGAAGATTAGGGTTTCCATTTTCGTGGAGCTCCATTGCGACAAGTATGTAGTATGGCTGACAGGCTAGTTGGAGAAAGGATTTAAGGAGTTCTAAGAGTTGTTCTTTTGGGCATAGCCATTGTGGGTTGGTAAGGATAACATTCTCGTCATTGAAACGGAAAGAGGCTTGGCGAGGCATTTTGTAAAGGTAAACAAGTAAACTCACACCGATAGTCCCTACCAAATTAATGAAGAATTTAATAGGTTGCTAGAGAGGCTTCCATATATTTGTTAAATTCCAACCAGATGTCACTATTATATGAGAAATTCCTTGTGTTATATTAACTAATGGGGATAATAGTTGGATAGATGCAATGTTCCCAAAAATAAGAGAATGGTTTGATGTAAATGTAACCATTGTCATAATTAATGAAAAATTTTATTAATTTTATTTATGAAACCACTCAAACTTTTATTTAATTACTACATTTCCCTTATTATCAACTATTACATCTTGAGTCTCATCACTATTTTTTACACTCATTATTACATTTTGTAAAACATCAGAAAATTCTTCGAGGTCCATAACAACTGATCCTCTTCGATCAACTTCGTATTTTCTAGCAACACTAACCTCCGAAATCAACGGACCAAGATCAACATCACTAGCACCATCACCATCTCTATGTACATCAATCTCAAACAAACTCAGACGACCTTTGCATTCATGAATAAATGAACCACTTTCCCTAAAACCTCCTAACAAATCTTTTCACCTCTCCGATAAACCCACAGACATAGTCCATGTCAGAATCGGAATAGCCTTGGTTGGAGCACAATGCCAAATATCAGCATTATCATTAGTATATTTTTTAGATAACACAACAATAGATGGGGCCCTCATTTGCAAATCTTCTGGCATGTCACTCGTAGAATACTTCAAATACCCCTTTTAATATTCAAATTTTCAAGTCAATACTTCACCATCCATGACACTTGTTTGTCATTAATGGAACAATAACCATTCCCATAATACACTAACTCGCATTCACAATCCATAAGGAAAATAAAACATGCCTGCAAACTGTCATTACCATCTAACCTCCAATTATACGCATCTACTCTAACCAACCCACTGGCATTGGGTGTGCAAAGGAGAGAATAATTTATCAACCTTAATACTCTTTTGTTTGTATCTCAACCTCAATTGAGAAAATAAATTAGGCAAAACAACTTTAATATAACTGAAATCACTAACTGAAACACCATCAACAACACCAATTTTTATATCATCCACCTCCATTCACCTGAACATTACAAATAAAAATACATAAAATTATAATTGTAAACAGTTTTAAAGTACATTTGACTCCTTAACGTAATTTTGCATTCTTTTCCACTAATAGTAGCAGCCATTAAATATATGACACCCTTCTGAATACTTCCAACATTTCTCAACAGCGTATCTTTGTAGTCCGTCCAAACGTCAACTGGGAAGAACCAGTCCACAACTTCTATTTCGTGATGAACGTACTCTTTGTCCTTGCCACCAACGAGCTTGAATCTCATTTTCTTTAGCATCCAAAACCGGTTGGACTGGTCAGGATCAATAATCCAGGTCTCAAGATTACCCTCACCAGCTCCAATAAATATCTTGTCAGGTGTGGGGACCGAATCTGACGGATTGTTATCACTTATGATGAAAAATAATACATGGTGGACCACAGCTTCATCTTTAGCATCTTGTCCCAATTGAACATTTCCAATTAATTTTATATCCTTAATCACGATCTTGTCTGATTGACGGTCACATCTTTTATTACCCAACTCAATACTATTCAGCAATCTCGCTACACCTTTATTATCAAATTTAACGTCTCTTAATTGTTCATCGTATAATTACAACTTTTTTACTCCCCTTTTAGTATTCTTAATATATCGGAGAATATTCTGTACGTACCGTTTGCGTACATACGCTGCCTTAAAAGATGCACGACCACGGCAACTACACTTATATCCACTGGCCGTTGGTATCCTTGACCTCCAGTGTGTAAGGGGAGTCCGATACTGGTTGCTTACTACTCTTTCCATTTTTGATAAAACACTCCAAATATTTTATCCTACAAATTCTGCAGATTCTCTTACCTTTGTTGACCCTTGTGTTTAGACACCTTAGCTTCGATATTTTTTCCCTCTGTTCCTCATACCCACGAACAAACTTCGCCGGAGCTGACCGCCGACTCTCTTCCCAGAGTCCTATTTGCTATGTCAAAAAACGATCTACACATATTTGAGTGAACTGTCCGTAATTCTCAGGATATTCTTCTAAGGAGTATAACATTGTATACCAATACAGTCAACAAAAAAGAAAAATAGAAAAGAAGGGACGAAACAAGGTACTAGAAAATAACGTTACCACAATAGCTATCCCACTATAAAAGCATATTCCTCTCTGCCATCAAATGTTTTCTAGTACCAAATAAATAGCAAAAGTGGCCCGCGTGTAAGGATGAAGATTCCTGATTCAAAATAATACAAAAGCATAATTATTTTCCTACCTTTGCTTTATGTCAATCATTCTAAAAATATTTTTACTTTACAACCATGCAAACCACCAAAATCACGACACGTGTATAGCACTATTCGACAATGGAATCAAAAGTACTCACACCACTCACATCTAAGCCTAGATGTGACTTCCTTTTAACCCCATCCATACATGTGTCTACAAGTACAACAATGGATGACCCAGATGATGACCCAAATCAACACGGGAGGAAGGGCACTGGTAATATTAATATAGCCCTCCCCCCCCCCTCAGTCACACCACTTACACCATTCACACTAGATTTTTTTAACTAATAGAGAGTCTTTATATGGCCGGTGTGAGTTTATTCTTTAGCTCTACAAAATGCCTTGCCAAGCCTCTTTCCGTTTCTATGCCAAGAATGTTTTCCTCACCTATCCACAATGTCCATGCCCAAAAGAACAACTCTTCGAACTCCTCCAACCCTCCAACTAACCTATCAGCCATACTAACCTCGGATCATGCACATTTATTCTAACCAACCCACTGGCATTGGATGCACAAAGGGGAGAATATTTTATCAACATTAATATTCTTTTGTTTGTATCTTTAATGTTGTCGTCTTCACTGTAAATAGAGAAACAACAATTTTGACATAGCTCGTATTTTACAAAATTTTGACTTACAAATAAAATATTATTTTCTGCCCATTTTTTTACTTCTTCATTTAAAAAATGAAATGAATTAAAGGGACTAGTATATGGAGGCCTCTATTGTTTATAACAATCTCTTGAAAGTGCTTTTAATTGGGGATATTTTGTAACGTAATCGGTGGGACATCTTAAAGTTTGGAAGTGTGATTTAGTCATATTATCTTAAACAAGACCTAATGGAATGGTAATAAAAAAAAAATGAGTTACATGGAACATAACATTTAGGAATAGGACTTTCTAAAAAATAACGACAAAAAAAAAAAAAAAAAAATATTGCCAAACTTCAGAAAGTGTTTTGAATTGTATACTTTATATAATAATATAAATATACTGAAGACTTAAACCTTAATCTCGTTTCTCCCTCATCTTATATTGTGGATAACCAGTTGCTTGTTAAGGTTAAAAGTAGTGAACCATTAGTTATGTTGGAAATGAGAGGTTGTTTGATGTTTGGGTTTGAAAATTATCATTTTTATTGTTAATTGTTTGAATTAAATGCAGTGGATAATATCTGAAGTTTGGATATTTTGTGAATGGAATATTTGAAGTTTGGATATTTTGTGAATGGTCAAACTGTGTTCACTCCAAAATATAATATTCATAATCTGTACAATTTAAAAATATAATTTTAAAACAAGTATACATTATTTATGAAATTATTGTTTATATTAAATAAAAAAAGGGTTAAATTGTGATAAAATTTACATTATAGATAACTGAACTTTTTAGAAACATCTATACAACAACATAGGGCTGGTTTTGAAAATGTGTTAGAAACATTTGTCCTATGTGGACATTTGGATGGCTCAAATCAATTCTAAGGAGCAGATCCAACAATTGTTTATGAGATCATACGGTTAAGATTTAGTAACTTTCTGTTTCAAATTTTGAAATTCATTCTTCAAATTTCAAATTTTAAAATTTTGATGGTTGGTTTAGATTAGGCTACATTATAGTAGAAAGTAACTTTAGATACTAATTACTCCTAGTTTTATATAAAAATATAATTTACTTGTTGTGAAAGGATAAAATATTGGCCCACACCCAAATCAATTAAGCGTTCAGCCCAGATGAAAGGGAAGACCCAAATGAACTTTTTAAGGAGTCCATCAGAAGTAATTGGCAACAGGCTAGCACATACCTACGGGTGTGTAAGACAATCAAGCACACAGATATCCTTCTAGAAGAAAGATCCACAGAACAAAAAAAAAAAGCGTTGGATTAAGCTTTATCCAACGGTAGAAACATTAGACAAAAAATGCAGGAGCATAGGTCAGGTCTACTACAAGGTAAATCTGTTTGATCAACTTGATCCGACGAAATACAACGCTTGACTAGTTTGCCACTGGCATCTAATATAATCTAAGTCGTTTATAAAAAGATGATCAAACAATCAAAGGCAAATGCAAATTGGCCACTTGCCCGGCCAGAGCCAAAAGCAGGTAGAACCCTGGAATCAAATATTGATCCAACGTGTAACGCCCCAACCCTTCACATGTTATCGATATTATCTGCTTTGGGCCACGCTCGCACGAATTTGTTCTTCTCAGTGGGTCACCCATCCTAGAACTACTCCAGCCTAAGCACACTTAACTGGGGAGTTCTGCTAGGGATTTCATCACCTAAGAAAAGGTCTCGATGCTATAGAAGGGTCTAGGTTTTTACTTTTATAGTCCAAGAACTCCCCCTTCATTCCCGATGTGGGATACCGGAACCTTACAATCCACCCCCTTATAGCTGCACATCCCCGTGTGTAGATGCCCTATTTTTGACTACCCTTAAGACTTAGGCGCCTTAGGTTGATCACTCGATGATGAATGATATACTGTACAAACGTTCAATTTCTTCAGCAAGAAGAGCTTCTAAATCCCAACCTTACACCCTTTTTTTTTTACCAAAACTATTTTAGACTTTAAAACCCTATTTTTCCAAAATATTTTTTCAAATATTTCTACGATGTTCCGAGGCTCGTATTTCGTTGAAAATATTATATTTTTCGATAAACCGAGTAAGGACAAAGTGGACATAAATGGAAGAGAGGTGAACTCTTTGAAAAATCTTTAAAAACTTTTATTTAGAGGTTTGAAGTTAAAGAAAATTAGAGGAGAGGGAAGAAAACTAGTTGGGGAAGAAGTTGGACATCAATCTGGTGGGTTAGAAATGAGCAGTGTTTACTAAAATAGGCATATCTCTCTGCACACTTAAAATTTAGATGTGAAGCCACCACCATCAGAAAGTAGACTTTCGGGGATTCAATTTAGACTTAAGAATGACCTGAAATCGAGTCCGGATGAATGAGATATACCCGTTTGAAGTCAGGCCTGGAAACAAATTTTTGCCTGCCGTCCATTGATAGTAGCCGGCAATCCACTTTTATTAGTGGCTTTCCGGCCACCATTAGCGGTCTGCCGACCATTTGTGTCAAAAATCAGATATTTTCTGCCAACTGTCCCCCATGTGCATGCACCATTCCAACTGTCTGTATACAGATATTTTTGAGTTAGACACATGGTTTTCTATATGAGATGACCCTTTCTTTTGTTGCCAAGATTGGAAAAATTGAGGAGTGAGAAAATATTTTTAGAAGAGCAAAATTCTCTCTCTCTATAATTCTTTCTCTCTCTTACAACTTACATAACCTTTGCTTAAACACTCTAAACCAAACCTAGAGAGTTCCTTGCCGAGGTGATTTGGGCTTGAATTTTAGCTCTTGAGGCACTTGAGAGTGTGAAATTGGTGGTTTGTAAATCAAAGGATCATTCCTCTTCAAGAGGTATACATTCTAGTTCTTTTGTGCTATTTCTTTCTCATAGTTTCTTACTATTTTTAAGCTGTTTATTACCTATATTTTTGGACTGAAACTTGTGGTTTAAGGCCATTAAAGGTGGAGGGGTTGATAACCTTTTTTTGAACCTTGCTTCTAAGGCCTTTGCCCTTGTGTTTTCCACATTCTCATCATCTTTTTTTAAGCTTTTTACCATTGATTTTCAGAGGCAAAAATCATGTTTTGAAGTCCTAAAGTGGAGGGGTTAGCCTCCCCTCTTTGTGCTTGTGTGCTAGTTTTAATTCCTCAATATTTTAGCTAGTTGTTTTAGTTGTTTTTGTCTTAATTCCAATAATTTTTTGAATTGTTTTAGGACTGTTTTTATGAGTTAGTTTCATTCATGCTTTGTATTGTAGGCTTGTAGTATAACAATCCTCATAGGTTTGGTGGTTTAGGCCTTAGCCACCAACCTATTTGAGTTGATAGCATTTATTTCTTGTTTTCCATACTTATGTTCACATCTAAGCATCTCTGCAACCTTCCTCATTTCTTGCCTTTTCCATCGCTTTCAGAGTTGTTTCAAACCAATTGCTTGTTTAAGTTTAAGATAGAGGTATTGTACTTAATGGTTTAATCTCTTTGGGGGTTCATTACCAACGGCATGGTGTCTTTCTCATGTCTAAAATAACCTTGGTTTGACATTTCCCTCATTTAGTAGAGTTAATGCTCATTTTGGACTAAAATGATTAATGGATGGAAAGGTAATAAAATGGAGTAATAAAATTGGAGTAAAATGAAGCAAGATAATAACATAATTTGGTGTTCAATCGGACGTTAATTGAACACATGGAGACTTGTGTCATTTCATATTTGTTGGTGATGAAATGGTTCAAGTTTCTAAAATCAACCACTTTCATTGATCAAATCATGATAGGGAGGAGGTTTGCGAGTCTTTCATTGTGCATTTATTGAAATTGTATCATTTGGTTCATAAGTCATCACGCAATGAATTTGCGTTGATTGATGGCTTGCGAATCAAGCCTACCACTCATTTGAGCTGTTTGATGATAAGGATGGGTAGGATGGACAAACATCTCCCGATGATGCTCTGTTTGTGCTTTGTTTGTTATTTGTTACAGTGGGAGAAACCCAATATTAGTGGCCGACAACCCACTTTTAGGGGGCGGCAGGCCACTACTTCTGGGCTGCCAGCCACTTTTGTCCCCCCAAGTAGTACCTTTTTTTTTTTTTTTACAGAACAGAGTAAAGGTTGAGGTAAAATAGTACAAGTTCCTGGCTGCAAAACAGGATCCTCTTGGTAGCAAAACAAAGGCATCTTCGGGTGGAAAATCTGCGTGCATGCATGAGTCATCCTCGCCCTCGTGGCTCGTTAAATTATGCTTGTAGTAGTTAGTTAATTAATGATGTTTTGTAGTCAATTAATTAGTTTAAATTCTAATTTGTAATTAATTTTTGTGTTGTACTTAATTAATTAGCTAGAGTAGTTAGTTAATTTGTGGTGTTGTAATAATTAGCTAGTATAGTTAATCTATTTTATTTGGTTTGTAATAGCTAGTTGATTAGCTTAGCAAGTCTCTTTATTCGGACCCTTCTACACGCTGGCCAATATGTAATAATGTGTGTATGTCTTCCAACCCCACGTCTTTCTCACTTTTATTTACTTGCTTATGATGGATAGAATAGAACATCATATTTCATTTAGCATATTCCATGATTTGCATCCATTTGTATTGCATGAATCAAGGCTCGGTTCATCATTCTAACAAGTATTATAATTTACATACTTCGTTGAAATCGTATTAAAATGCATCCTATCAAATTGATTCACATGTCATAATTAGTAGCCGAGTCTATTAGTTGCATCATTGCATGTGTTGCATTAGCCATGTTGCATTAGTTAAGAGCATGCATGTTTTCTAACTCTTTTTGTTTCTTTTGGCTCGTCTTGGAGTACTAGGTGAGCATTTTGTGTTTTAGCATATTGCATGAGTGTGATTGTTGCCATGTCTAGTATGCTTGCCATAAGACTAAGTGCTTAAGTGCTATACTTGCTTGAATGCCTGTGGATGAAGGCTAATTGCTTGAATTAGAATAATTTGAGTAATGTACATATGAGATCACTTTTTCAAGTGGTACATATTCGAAACAATTTTCAAACAAATATGAATCAAATGTTCCAATTTTTGCAAATTAGTCTATACTTGTATGCGCATCACATATTAATGTTAACCTAATAACCGGAACAAGAGCATATAATGTAAATAAGATTGACATCATGATTAGTAGAGGCCGATCTTTGATCGGGCGAGTGGAGTGCTCAATTCATGACATTTCCTTCTCGTACCTAAGTTCCCGAGCTGAGACAATCTTGGTGATAACTGTAGACGTCCCCGAACGTCCCGGGAGGGAATCCCCCCCATTTTGTTCATTAGGCTCACTACAGTTCAGGACTCAATGTCACGGTTCCGTATCTAATCTCGCAGAGTGCAATGCAAGACCGATGAATTATCAAAGAGTCCAAATCCGACAAATCGTTTTTGAAAACAGATTTTTTTGAAAGAAGTGCCAAACATGGACTGTTTTGCCAGATACAGAGTCGCCACCTAAATATTTATTTTGAGGGAATTTAGGAAACCCTGACTCGTGCCTAAGGCCACATGTCCGTTATCACCAAAGTTGCCTCGGCTCGAGAACTTGGGTACGATTGGGGAAGGTCACTTCGTGAGCACCCCCGCTCGGCCGATCAAAGATTGGCCTCTACTAAACATGATATCGAGTTTTGAAAACATTGTGTGCTCTTATTCCGATTATTAGCCTAGATTTACTACATGACGTGCACAGCAAACAAGTATAGACTGAGTTGCCTAAATTGGAACAAAACATTTTATGTTTGTTTATTTGAAAAAAGGTTTGATGGTGCTACCCGCGAGTAGGCTAAGACATGAATTTTGCCACCCTCAAGTTGGCTTAGAAAGCATGGTTTTGCCACTTTCAAGTGGACTTAAAACTCGCATTCAATGCATTGTTCCAATTCAAGTAATCCAACCTTCACCCACAGGCATTCAAGCAGTTATATCACATAAACACATAGCCTCATGGTAAGCATGCTATCATGTTAACATTCACACACATGCGAGATGCTAAAGCATAAATGCTCACCTAGTACTCCAAGCCAAAACAGAAACTAGTTAGTAATCATATGCATGATCCTAGTTCATGTGAAGATGGCTAATGCAACACATGCAAGATGCAACTATAATAGGCTCGGCTAATTTAAGATGGCATATGATGATGCTACAACTAACACGTATTCAACTTGGAATTGAAATACAATGCAGTTAGTATGATACGCTGAGCCTGGTGCATGCAAGACAAATGTATGGATGCACGCATGCATAGCATAAGGCATGCTAACTTAAATATGCCCTAATGCTAACCATTGAAAGCAGGTAAGTAAAAGGGAGAAAGAAGTGGGGTTAGAAGACATTCACACACTCACGCACACTTATTACACAATTGCCCTCGCTCGGAGGGTCCGAAAGAATACTACAGGCTGAATAATGAATCAACTATCCTAGCTAATTAATTATCACAAAACTTCTAATTAATTAACAAATTAATTACAAAAACAGCCTAAATATGAAACTAAAGAGACCGCCGTAGCTCTGCCTCGGAATGCGTGGATGACGCATGCTTGACTCGCCTTGCTCGGAAACTCGGTGCCATGCTATTGTTGCCTCTGTTTGCACTGTCCTATACCTCTGAGGACTGTGAAAATCCTGGGGATGTCTTTGGATTGCTCTCTGATCATTTTGGAATGCCATCGGCCAAGGTATGAAATCACCGGCCATTGATAAATATTCATCGACCCTTTGTTGAGCCATCGGCTAATTATCTATGGTCGGTCGGCACAATATGTAGTCAGTCGGCCAAATGTTCTCGCAGAATCTGCTTCGATAAACAGAGGACGACAAGGCATGGCATGGAATTTTCAAGCAAATGTGCATGCCCACTCTCCTATCATGTTATAGACTAAAGGAGTGTGGCTCTTGATCCTGCCACCAACCACGCATCTCGATGCATGATGGCCAAAGGCACCAAGTTTGCAAATCAATGTAAATGCATGCAACAAACAAATGAGTGCCTTACGCCCTATCATGTTGAGATCTAGGGCATTGGCGACCGAGGATTGAGACGTGTTTCATCACTTTGAGTACGAACACACCTCATTTCTCATGCTTGGTTTGACACCACAAACTAAGCAAAATGTAATGTATGTATGCAATGTGGCTCAAGTATGCAACATGGGTCAAATATGCAACATGAGGCTAAGTTAACAAGGCATGCCAAATACAATGCAAACTAAGCATGCAAATGTACAATGTGTTAAGCATGCAAGATGCAATGCAATGCAACCTAACATGTAATGCAAACATGGTATAATGCAAGCATGTAACGAAAGGCAACATGTCAAATATGCAACTATGTACAAGGATGGACTTACATTGAGATGGGAGGCCTCAGCCATATCCCAAAACAGTGGCCAAAACACCCAAATTAAGGGGCCAAAAGGGGAGACAAATACACACATAATATTGGTCCATAAGCTAGACCACTATGCACCAACATTCAAGCATGAGCAAAATGGAATAAACATGAGAACATGGCATTACAATAGGCTCTGAAATCACATGAAGAATAATGCCAAATCAAGCAAAACATGCAAGCAAGGCATGCAATAGGGCCCAAAACCTTGAGGCTTAACAAAGAGGTTCAAACCATGATTATGTCAACCAAACCCCAAAGGACTAAAATGACTTAAAACGGTCCTAGGGGACTCCAAAACAAGTCCAAAGCATGCATAGATCATAGTCAAAACATGCCCAATAAATGGATGCAAAACAAGGGGGATTTAAGGACACAAAGAGGGCGCTCTACTACAACCATCCCAACCACTCATGGCATGGACTAAGCAACTGAAAACAGAGTTTCAATGCATCAAAATATGCCCCAAAACCCACTGATATGGCAACCCAAATGCCTAAAACAAAAGGCATGCACTATGACCCATTTCAAGGCATAAAAGAACAACTCTTCAAGGCATGAAAGGGATGATGAATGCAAGCATACAAGCATGGATTAGGGACTGAAATAGCATGAGAAGTGATTCCAAATCACTGAAACAACCCAACTAAAGCATGCTCATGACTCACACACTCAAGGCTTACAAGCTAAAATGCAAAGAGGCTATACCAAACATGGTAAACATGATTAAATCAGTACCCAACAGACCTTAAGCATGATGAAATATGACCAAAAGCTTCACAAAGCAAGGCAAAAACATGCAAGCATGATGGTCTAATGGCAAGATGCATTTCTAGGCAAAATAGAGGAATACAAGGCAAGTATATTATGCATGCAAGGGGCCATTAATCCGACCAAAAATAGAGGTATAATATGACCAAATAATACCCAAAAACCTCTGAAATGGAGCCAAAAACAACTAAGTATGCATGCCACTCTTATGAGCCAAAAACATGAACAAATGAGACACAAAGGGAGAGGGGTGTCCCTCCCTTATGCAAGACCTCAAAACCTCTTCTTCACCATTGAAAATCCTATGGATTTCAGTGGTGAGAAGGCCAATGCATAAAAGTATTCAAAGCTCAACCAAAGAATGCACAAAAGGGGCCAAACAAGGCCCTAGAGGGAGAGGTCGACCCCAAACACAAAAGAGACCTTAATGAAACATCTTAAGCATGAAAAATCAAAGTTTTTATTAGTTATACACAAAGCTCAAAATAGCATGCAAAGTAGGTTAAAAGCTAGTGCAAGATTGGGGAATATAAAGCAATAGTCTCACCCTTGAAGAACACTTGAAGAGCAAAGAAGTCCAAATTTCCCTCCGATCAAAACTAGCTCTAAACTCCAAGAACAAACCCTTAAGACCTCAATAATCCAAGTATGGTGTAATACTAGGTGTCTTAGTGCAATAACACTTTTGAGCCCTCTAACACACACAAATAAAGAGAGAGAGATGGAGATATAGAGAAAGAGATTGGTGTATATATGCTATATAACTCTGATTTGCTGAACCTCCTCTAAGGAGAGGGAAGGTCTCCTTATATAGAGCAAGATAGAGGCTCAAAGCTTTTAAGGGAAGCTAATACAGAAGGGTCAAGGGGGTCAAGCTTCTAAGGAAAGCTAAGCCAAAGGGTCAAGCTTCTTGAGGAAGCGAAAAGGGTTCAAGCTTCCTCAAGAAGCTAGAGCAAAAGGGGGCAAAGGGTGCAAAGGGAAAAATCCTCCATACACGTGTATGGAGGACAAGTTTGTGCACTCTAGTTGGCACGACTGGCATGCATCATGCCTGAAAAAGGCAAAAAGGTGATACCGGCCAAAAAAGGAGACAATTGGTCAAATAAATGGTCGGCTGACCACACAAAATGCCGACCGGCCATCACCAATGGCCGGTAGCATTAAAATAGGGCCGGTGGCCTCAAGCCAAGGCCAGTGGGTATCAGGGATAGCTAACAAGCTACTTTCTATCCTCAGGTGCAAAAACAAACAAGTTCTTGGTGCAAAACCAAGCATAGAAAAGTCCAGTTAAGAGATCCTGAGGCAAGGCGCGCGGCTGAGACCTCCAGGAACTCAAAATGAACATAAACATAGATGATCACCGAGTGTTCAAACGGTGACATCCAAGTCTTGAGAACGGTCAAAAATGGGGTGTCTACAATAACGGACATGCAGCCTTTGGCACGAGTCATGGGTTTCCTAAATTTCTCAAAAATATTTAGGTGACGACTCTATATCTGACAAAACAGTTCATTTTTGGCATTTTGATTCAAAATTGATTTTCCAAAAGATTTGCCGGATTTGGACTTTTTGGTGTTCATCTATTTCACATTACACTTGTGAAATCAGATTCAGAACCACAGGAGTCCGAACTGTAGGGCTAGCCGTATCCGAAAGGAGCACGAAAAGTCGAGCTACACCGTGCAGTAGCCTGCAAGCTCACAAGCCCAACTACATGTATCGAGAGACGCCAGAGGCCTACACTCGGTACTCCGGAGAGTCAACTCTAATGCCATTTGTAATTATAATTAAATATCACATTAAATTAATTAAAAACCACATTAAATTCTCATGTATCCACACAATTAATAAAGCAAAAAATAAAATAAAGTAATAATAATAAATAATGACTTACGAAAAATTAGGATCACTACACAACAGATGGGATTCAAATAAAAAAAAACTATAAAAGGCGAAGCAAGTGAAACAAAAAGCACAAATCGAAGGTAATCAAAGAACCCTCTTTTAAATACAAATATTTATGGCCAAACAAGATATGATTTAACAAATGAGGGTCCTCCCAACCAATCCTGATCGAGGGTGATCACTGATGTTTTGGTGTAATCTTGAGTAAAAAATAAGGTTGGTTAGTAATTATCCTATATCATCATTGATATTCTTTTATTTTAAATAAGGTTGGTTAGTAATTATCCTGTATCATCAATGATATTCTTTTATTTTATTTTTTATAAAATGTATAATGTTACAAATTTTCAATTCAATTTGTTATTCATCCTTGAGACCTTTTCATCAACAAAAAAAGGTAGGATTCCACAATTTACCCATAACAAGCATGTGTAATGGAAATTAAATTGATAAAGTATAAAATTCATAAGTGAAATGAATTTGAACTATTAATTCTTATTTATGGATAACTTTTAAATTTGTAATCTTATTGTTTTATCAATCTTATGTCAAATTTCAATTTTAAGCACCTTGATTGGAAGATCCTTATTAGAACGTCTCCTTACATCATGAGAAAGGTCCTGTGTCCTTAAGTGGAAAATGATATAAGTCTCAAATTTTTTATCAAATAAATGATCAAATATCCTACTTGGGAATGAGTAATTTGGTATCCCTAACATTAAGTTTACGAGGAAGTACATGTACACATTGTTCACGTAGTTCTTATTAAGGGATGGTTTTACGTCTAATTGAAAAAGGTATCTTTTTTTGAATTTTTTTTATTTAAAATTTGTATCAATTTTTTTTTATTTATAGTTTTCTAGTTCATCTAGTCGAGTAGATTCTAAAAGTTAATTTTTTTTTAAATTTTATTTAAAAAAAGTTGCTAAAGATAAAAAAAATTAACAAATTAGTCACTAAAAAAGTCAATTCTAAACTATTATTAATTCCCAAATATGTGTAATTCTTGTGTTCTACATGTTCCAATCATGGGTTTTTGCTAAGAAATGCCTTTAGGACACAAGAAAAAAAAATTAAAAATTAAAAACATGAGATACTTTTCATAATTTAATATATATATATATATATTTTATTGATATCAATACACTTTATAACACTTTTACTATGATTCTAATACTAAACAATACCTTAGGGGAGCTTTTAAGCATTTGCCATTAATTGCTAGGGTCCCAATGGGAGTGAAAAAATAATCTTTTTAATTATTAATCCATTCATTAAAGTTCCAAATCATAACTTGTGATGTGAAATCATAGTAATTATTATTAATCCATTCATTGAGATTTAAACCTCTAACTTTTTAAATGAAAATCATGAATTCTGATAAATTGATAATCCATTCATTAAAGTTCCAAATCATAACTTGTGATGTGAAATCATAGTAATTATTATTAATCCATTCATTGAGATTTAAACCTCTAACTTTTTAAATGAAAATCATGAATTCTGATAAATTGAGGTTGACTTAACACATTGGATGATAGTTGTGTTTCTTCTTTGATGTCCACCTCATAAGTAGAAGGAAAATGCCCCTTTTAATTTAATTTTTATTTTTTTTACTTTTTTGGTTAACCTTTTCCATACATCAGTCCAAAATAATTTGAGTGCGGTGATTGTGAACACCTTTAACTGTAGTATAAACAAAATCATAAAATAATAATTGGGATAGAAAAAACTATAACAAAAATTTCATCAGTTTTTATTATTTGAAACTATGAATTTTTATGACAATGTCAAAATTTTATTAAAATTCTATCCATAGAAAATAATATCATAGTGAATTCGTGTATTTCTCAACGTGTGAGTTTTGATGAATCTTATATTTATACTTTTATTTTTGAAATTTTATTTAATTTCAAAAATTAAAAATATTTTTATTACAAAAATGTAAATAATTCAAATTATTTATGAATTTTTGTTGTTCATATTTTAAAGAGAAGGGTAAAACTAAAATAATATATATTATCTTGTAGAATTAAAAACTATGGAATTTCACAGTTTCACAGCTTTTTCTTCAATTTTGTATTGAATGTAGATCTCATCTAATAACTTTAAAAATATATAAATTTTATGTAGAACAAATGTGCATAACAAAATTAGAGTTTTGAAGTTTTAAATTGAGAAAAAAAATTGAAAAATAGAACTAATTGCTTGACACGTAAATTAGGTTGTTACACAGATAAAATGATACGAGTATTACTATCATGGTTAATATGTGTGACTTATTATGTTAAAGAATCCTTTTGTAAGAAAATAAGGGGGAAATGTTTTTTAGTAACCTTTTGACTAAAATATGAGATGAGAAAAATTTAAATATTTGGGAATGATTTTTTTATTTTTTAAAAAAAGACTGTGCACAAACAAGTAAAGAAACAAGAATGAATGTTTGACATTTTTCAATGATCTTTTAATTTTTTGACTTCTTAAATTTTTTTAATAACTTTTTGTTATACTTTCACTTTCGCTTTGTGGAATATGTAGAAGAATTTTCCTTCTTTTATTTTAGAAAATAAGAAATAACTAAATATATAAACAACTGTGATTCAGACCCTCAGCGGGGGTTGCACTCCCAGTGAGGTGGCGAGCCCCCACTGGTTGAAACTCAAAAAAAAAATAAAAATAAAATAAAACAATTTTTTTTTTTGCCCAATCCAGACATGCCACCTCACTGGGGGTCGACCCCCAGTGGGGGTCCGAAGCATTTTTGATATATAAATAATATATTTCACTTGTTGGGATGGAAAGTGGTTGAACAAGTTGTGAATTATTAGTTTTCTTAAGGTCAATAAAATCTTGGCTTCAATTTTTATCAAACCAAATTAGTGTTTCCTTTTTATAATTGTGTGTTATAAAATTCTTCATAATTGTGTTTGAATTATAAATTTGAGTGAAAATTTATGTAAGAAAAAAATGACACTAATTTTTTTTTTTTTTGTCTTTATATAAATTTATATTCAAATTTAATATTCAAACACAATTTAAAATTATAATGAAAGGTTGAAGCTGTATAGACTACCAAACCACCACAAACAAATGCAAGTAGGGCAGGTAAAATTGTAGGCTAGATTTTATTCCAAACAAAAACATGTACATATATAGGGGTATAAATAAATTATAGTCCTTTCATTTTCAATTATTTGTTTGGTTTCTACTTTTCTGTCCTTTAATCTAATCAATAAATAATGTATTTTTGTTTACAAATTAATTAATTTTTATATAAATTAAACTAGTCCAATAATTATCATAGATATAGAAATTTTAAATTATTAAAAAAATATAAATATAAATGATTTCTTGGTATGTCTGGAACAGTAAAATAGACAAACAAATTTAAAACAAACAAAGTATAATTAAGATATGGATCAAAATTCTTTGCAATGAATCTTTTTGTAATGGTTATATTGTGATAATTTAACAGTCTATGTTTAAAATTAAAATAAAATTACGTCATTTTAAGATGTTTAATTTTAATTTTAGCTTTAATTTGAAATGATTGAAATATATACTCTTTTTTTTTTTTTTTGAACTGATTGAAATATATACTTTGATGATGTATATTGCTGCTAAAAAGAAATACAATTACAAAAAAATAAAAAATCATAGCATCCTTTAAGATATGCAGTTGTAAATGTTAATGAATGATTAGATAGAGAAAGCATTGCTGAAAATTGTCAGAGAAAAAGAAATACTACACTAAAAAATACTTTTCAGAAAATTTTACTTTTTCATTTTTGTGTATTTTTTTATTTTTACTGAATTTTTTTAATATTTTAAGCAATTTTTTTTACTTTTTAGACACACTTAACATAAATATACCTAAAAAGTAAAAAAAATTGTAAAAAAATCTTTTAAAAATTTACTAAATACCAAAAATACAAAAAATACAAGAATTCAGTACATTTTTTATATTTTTATGTATTTATTAATTTTTTAAAATATTTTTTCACAAATTTTTTACTTCTTAGATACATCTAATTAAGGTGCATCTAAAAAAATAAAAAAATGTTTAAAATTTTAAAAATATTCACTAAAAATAAAAACACATAAAAACTAAAAAACTCAATTTTAAAAAAATTTAATTCAAAAAATCCAAACCAAACATACTGATTATTTCGTGATTAAAAGTGTCACATGTTCATACTGCTAACCAATCATGAACATCATGTCTCTTTTTATTCCTAATCATTTATCACCAAATATCTTCTCCATCGAGTGGGTGTTTGGGAAGTGAGTTTTTATGTAGATTTTTTTAATTATAGGATATTATTGGAAATTTTTTTTTTGTGTTTAGGAAGATAGTTTAGTTTTTATGTGGTTGGATGTGATGTTTGTGAGAGAAAAAGTGAAATGATTATGAAATTAGATGTGATATTCTATTTAGATATATTTTTTTTTTGATTTTGCAAAAAGTTTATCTTTTTGTGAAAAAATTCAAAAAAAAATCCCAAGTTTCAAACTTCCCAAACACCACCAGAATAGGCATTGTAGGGTCACCTTTCTCACCTCAGTGAGCACAACCCACATAGACTTGGCGCAGATGGGGGCCAATATTTCTTTTTTAAATATCAGAGACATTAAAAATTTTATCAAATAGACTCATACTATATGAGTTTTATGTGGGTCTTATATCTATATAAGATATTTGATCAAATATTTAAAATTTTTAATATTATTCATATTTTTTTTCCAATGGCAGTTGTTTCTTCGAATTCAGGTAGGAGTAATTACTTAATAGTTAGAAAGTAAAAAAATAAAAAATAAAATACATAAATATAGAAGAGTATAAATGAGACTTGCATTTCTATAGTTTTTACTTGTACCCGACTACATATTTATTACACTAATATTTTTATAATTTTTTTCTATGTTTCACTGTCAAATAATTCCCCTATTGAAATGTTGAATTAGACTCTGTATTCAATAGATTTATTTTTATTACTATTTTTATTTGATAAGTATGTCTAATAGATTTATTAGTCAAATGTAAATCATTTATCAATATGTCCTATCAATTGAACTTATTTACTTATAAATTTTGAGTGAAAAAATCATAAACATACAAGTCCTCTGAATGAAAATTTTAGCAGCATAATTAATTCACTTATGCTTTTGTTTATGAGTAACTATGAGCTTTATTTGTTAGGTTAATAAATTTATCAATGTAGTTGAAAAATTTATCATTCCGATAATTGTTTATATATTAACAGCACTTATTGATAAATAAGTTCAAACCAGGTAGAAATTATCTAGTAGGTCATGAAGACCACGTGTTCATGTGTCTAACCAATAAAGTGTCATACTTTATCTACCATCTCCTTGTTATTAGGATCATATTTTCAATTTACCCCTTACTATTGGCAAATTTATTTCTGCTAAGGGGGTATTATTTGCTAAAAATAATCAGAATGCATGATTGATATATTTGAAAATGTTGAATTTATTTATTTTTTAAATTTTACAAAAATAAAATAAATAAATTTAGATAATATTTAGTGAATTTGTCATCTTTTTATTTTATATTTATAAAAAAATAAAAAATAAAAAGCAAATGACATGTTTGTACACATGTTTTAAAAACACATAAAACAATATAACATATTTAGTGAGTTGTTGGTTTGGTTATCAGAGGTGGTAGCCAGAGGGAGTGATCGAAGGTGCGTATTGGATGGGAGGATGGCTAGATATACAAGGAGAAATCTTCAGAATTTTATTCAGAAATATAATATGTGATTCAGATTCACATGATTTTAGTAAAATATCAATTCAATCTCAATAATGCACTCACATTTTGAATTGCTGGAGGGGATGATCAAAGAATAAAGTGAGAGGGAGAAACGAATGTTTCCAATACTCTGTTTGTTTGGACGGAAATTTTTTTCTCATACAAAACATTTTTTATAAAAAGTTTTTTTCACAAAATGTTTTTTGGAGAAAAATATTTTTCTATGTTTAGTAGTGGTTGTGGAATGAAGGTGGAAGTGGAGGTGGTGGCATGGTAGAGGGGCAATAGCGGCGGTGATGATGGCGATGATAGTGGTGGTGGCCATGATGGTGGTTGTGTGGTGGTGGAGGTGAGAATAGTGATAGTGGTGGTGGAGGATTAGTGACATTAGCAAAATTTTAGTTCGAAAAATATTTTTCTCCTTTTAAAGGTGGAAAATATTTCCTGCCTAAATAAGTTTATTTTTCATTGATCATGGAAAATATTTTCTTTTGACTTTTGTTTTTCATTGTACCAAATACCAATAAATACGAAAAACATTTTTTAGAAATATTTTTCACCTAAACCAACGGAGCGTAAGAGAAAATGTAATTTTTTTCCATGTCAAAATTGTTTCACCTTGTTTGGTTTCAATTTTCTGCATTCAATTTTTTTAAAAAAATTATATTTTTAATTTTTCATATTTTTTTTTGTTTTTTGTGAATTTTTTAATATTTTAAGTAATTTTTTTATATACACCTAACGTAGATGTATTTAAAAAGTAAAATATTTATTAAAAAAATATTTTAAAAAATCAATAAATATACAAGAATTTGAAAATATGATAAATTTTCATATATATATATATATTTTTGTATTTTTAGTATTTAGTAAATTTTTTAAAGATTTTTTTATAAATATTATAATTTTTAATTGTATTTATATTAAGTGTATTTAAAAAATAAAAAAAATTTGTTTAAAATATTAAAAAAAAATCACTAAAAATAAAAAATAATAAAAAATTTAATTTTAAAAAAATTGAATTCGGAAAATTAGAGCAAAAGAAATCATATTTTCACACATACCCAGTTAACACCTCTATATAATTGCGATTACATGCTCAACTTTCGACATATTTGCAATTATCCTTTAAATATTCACCTGCACTTACTTATAGCTATTATTTGAGGGCAAATTACTCACAAATCTATTTTAAGAAGTGTGTATTCTATTTAATCCAAAATCTTTTAGATAGACCTAAAAGTCTTATGCCCATTATCTTCTTTTTTCTCTACATCTTACTTTTTTCTCTACATCTTACTTTTTTCTCTTTATCTCTCTTTTTTTGATATTGATGATGACCACGACCACGATCACGACCATGACCATGACCATGACCATGCCTTTCTTCTTTTCTTTCTCTTTTTAATCTACAGTCACCGACGACCGACAACTACTATTGATTGGGGTTCATAGACAACCACCGAATACCAACTCCTTGTATTATGCTCACTGACAGCGAAAGAGATGAGTTTCCGACGAAGAAGATAGATCTACATCAGATCTAAGTAGATCTACATTAGATCTGGTTAAATCTAAATTAAAAAATAGTTATCGGAGTACAAGAATCTCTCTATATCTGTCTTTTTTCTTCGATTTATCTGTTTTAATACTTTTTCTGTACTATACACTTTTATTTTCTTGTTATAATGGAGAAAACTTTCAAGTTCTTAACAAATTATTTTTAAGTTTTACTTACAGATGGTAAAAACTACAAAATTTTATAGTTTTAGTTTTTTTGGTGCCGAAATGAACATTTTTTAGAACTGTAAAATATTCAGTTTCATAAATTTCTTTAGAACTGTAAAATTTTGCAGTTTCATAACATGTTTTTCAATTTGATTGATAAGGATAAATATTTAATAGAATTATACTTTGAAATTGTAACATTTTATAGTTTCAAAGTTTGATTTTTAGTTTGATCAATGTTGAAAATTATTTACTTAAATCCTACAAAAATTGAAAAGAACATTTTTTTTTCCATTGTTGCTATTTGTTGTTCTTAGATTTTTCTTCTTTTTTGAGTTTATCAATATTTAGCATATTTTACTATTTTTTTTCACTTTAATTTCTCAATTTATTATTCTCCTTTTTTAGGCATTATTTTGGACATTCCGGTGAGTTTCCGGTAATATTCTTGACGTCCAACGAACATTCTAGATATTTCAACAACTTTGGGTGACATTCAAAACATTTTGGCAATACTCAGGCAAATTTCTGGTGATATTCAGGCGACTTTCTGATAATGTTGAACATTCTGGCAAGTCTCCAATGACTATCTGATGAAAGTCCGGTGGTGGTGGGATATAGCAGCGTTTTTAAATTTTTTTTTTTTTTATAAAAAAATAAGATTTTTTAATAATAATTAAAAATATATAGGACTAATTGATAAAAGTATTTTGTATTGAAATTAGATAAATTTTAAACTTTATATATTGGACTTATCAATGAGTTCCCCATTGTTTAACAAATTACAAATGGGTCAGATAAACGATACTCTAAGCCCAATGGACAATATGGTCCTTCACAAAACCAACTGGCCCGGCTTGTCATGTATGTAGGTATGTTTGTTTGTTTGTTTTTATTTATTTATTGTTTAACTACATCTACCGAATTTGTTGGGCTCGAGTTCAAGTGAATGAGACTCTTCCCGAGAAGAGTTTCTAAATCATTAGTCTTTTTTATTTTTTATTTCAAAAAAAATAATATTTTGAAACTCAAAAATCGTGGCTGGAATGACCCGTGTGTGCCAAACTCATGCGCCTGAAATTGTTCCCTCTCCTCTCTGGGAAAACACCCCTTGTGTTTTGAAAATTTGCAAAGATCTTTTTGTTAATTTCACCTTTACAAAAATCTTAATTCAAACAAAGAGAAGTTTGAGCAGTAGTGCATCAAATAACATGTTTCAGAGACCTGAAAATCATGTATGAAAAAGTCATGCAGAAAATAGAAGACAAAGAGAACAGGAGTTTAACTGATCAATACATATACACAAAGTCAAAGAATCTGAAACAACCCACTTTTGTTTCTAAAAACAAGAAAATGAAAACAAAAAAACAAAAACTCAACTAAATAGAGTGTATATAATACAATTTGAAGAAAAAATAGAAGCAAAAGCAAAGATTAATTACCTCTTATTGTGTCATAATAGCCTCAAAGCTTTGAGTGAAGTTTTAGTGGTGAGAGAACGCTTGACTTGATGAACAATGGTGTCATCGGTGAAGATTCTGAATAGTGGTGGATGGTGCTTTGCTCTCTCTCTAGATCGTGTTCCTCTCTCTCTCTCCTCCCCTCTCCTCTCCGCTCTCTTCTATTTTGTCTTAACAAACGCGTGGGTTCACAGGATGGCAAACAATTCGGGCCATTCGAGGCAACAAATTTCGAGCTACCTAATATTATTGTTTCAAAAAATAAGATGATAATAGGTTAGATTACAATGAAAGAACCATAGTCACTTTATTGACTTAACTCTGAATCTCTGATCTTCTTATAATTTCAAGAGGCAACTACATGAACTATTAGGTCAATTCTCATGTCCTGCCATAGTTTCTTAAAAAAAGGTAAAATAACATTAATCATAGAAAGTTATAAAATTCTAATTTTTAACTTATTTGATACAATTTCTATAAGTTAAAAGTTAAAAAAAAAAAAAAAAAAAACTAAAAGCACACTTCTTACTTCTTTTTAGTGGTCGTGCTTTTTCAACTTATGTAAACTATTTTGTCTATTAAGCGGCAACAAGAAGTTGTACAAAACATTCTTGCACATATTTTTCACACACAAAAGAAACAATAAATAGGTCCATAAACTGCACCAAACAAGACGGATTTGCAAGTTTTCCACTTGATTTAACCAGCTGACCCTCATGCTGCTCCTCTTCCTTCTTCTTCTACTTCTCTAGCAGAATCCGGTTGTGGCGGTGAAGCGTCGGTTGGATGGATCTTCTTGAAGATGGCAAAGAAACCAACTGAAGTTTTGCTGTGATGAGAAGTGACTTCCCTGCTGAGCTCTCTGTGATCATCATTTGTAGTAGTAGGCCTTTCCATGGACAAGAGGCTCTTCTTCATTTTCTCCTTGTGGAGTTTTCTCATCATGTAAGCTTCTGCAAGTGCAGCACTAGATGATGATGCCATGAATTACTAAACTAAACTAAACTAACAGACGATTATATTTAATGGTAGTGATAAGGTTTGGGAGGCCTTGAGAGAGTTATATTTATATTTATGGTTGATTAGTATAGGCTTGGGTTGCACAAAAGTTGTCCTAATTATGGAATATTATGTGATATTATTTACTTATTTTAAGAGTTTGTTTGGAAATTATTAAAAAAAAGTTAAAAAGTCATAAAATCATTTGCCATGAGTTAAAAGAGTTAAATGTTACATTAACTTTTTTTTACTCACAAAAAAAAAAAAAAGGAATTTTTTTAGCAACTTCTCAAATGCATTAATTAAATATATTAAAAAAAAAACAATACTAGATATCATGAAAAGTCTTTCATGAAAATGATCATGAAAGGTTTGTGATCTTTGGATTACACTTAGAATAAAACACAACACACTAATCAAGGTAATCTAAGGGTCATAAATCTTTCATGATCATTTTCATGAAAAAATTTTCATGATCCCTAACATTTCTCTAAAAAAAAAACCACTAAAAAAATGAATCCCAACTGCCTACTAAATCTACCATGGAAATTTTATAGGTGAGAAGTGCTAACTTATTTTTATTAGGTGACAAAAAATAACTTACCTAATGGGTGTTGTGATTTCTTATTAACTGAGAGTACTATGTGGACAATACATCATGATACTATGACAAATGAAAAAAAAATTATTAGATATTGCAATAATTATTTTAATAAAATTGTTTTAAACTAACAACATTAGGAGAGTCGCGAAAAGTCTTCCAATTAGTTTGTGTGAATAAATAGATATAATAATTTAAATACATAAATAAACAATTGATTAGGTAAAATAAAGAAAATATATTTTATGTACTTTAACTAGTAAAAACATGAAGAAAAGGATTGAAAGTAGTTGAGTGAGATTTAAGAAGATTGAAGACTAAAGGAAAGAAAAGTAAAAGAGGAGTGCAAATTTGTTGATGTACTTTTGCAGTGTATGAACATCACATTTCATCTTGATTGGTTGTTCAGAATAAATGTAGAACCATCTCCATTATCCATCAATCAAAAAGAGTGTACTTTTCACCTCTGATGGACAAATTTGTATTCAGAAAAGTGGG
This sequence comes from Camellia lanceoleosa, assembly GCA_025200525.1. Taxonomy (NCBI): domain Eukaryota; kingdom Viridiplantae; phylum Streptophyta; class Magnoliopsida; order Ericales; family Theaceae; genus Camellia; species Camellia lanceoleosa. The sequence goes on along the minus strand of CM045766.1, from coordinate 86,470,403 downwards.
TTCACTATATTTTTTTTTGTTTTATTATCATTGGTTACATGAGATACATGTGAGATTGTGTTTGGCTTGTTGGTTGTGGCTTAACCGTAATGGCCATTTGAAATTAAGACGTTACATGTACATATGCATTTTTTCTTCATGATTAAGAAAGAAGTTTTATTGAGTAGAGGATTAAGGTCTTAAAAAAAAAGATTATAAACAAGTCGAATTGAGTTGTGTTGAGCTAAGTTTTGAATTGTTCTAGTTCAACTTGCTGCAAATTAATTAAGCTCCACTTGTTAAATATTTAAATAAAGTATCACCATGATATTAAATTTTTACTCCAATGCCGGCCACAAACAAAACAAAAAAATTATTAACTTTTGACAGTTAATGGGATGACATCCAAATCAGCTCTTTAGTGGGAGTTGTTACTCTATTGCTTTCATCCCCAATTTTTCTTCTGCTAGATATCAAATTGTTGTGTTTGATTTATTAAAATGAAATAAAATAAAATAAAATGAAGCAATAATTTTATTAGTATATTTATTTTTATGTTTGATTTATTAAAAAAATTTATAGATAATATATTAAAAATCATCAATTATAATTATAAAAAAATAATTATTTTATAACAAACATAAAGAATAATAATTTAATTCCATTCTATTAAACCCAAGTTAAAAAAATTGAAGTGTATACTTCTCAACTTCCATTATATTTCTCCACCATTTAGTGACGAGTTGATTGACATCCTTTGGCCTAACTTTGTTGACTGCTTCATTTGGCTATGTGGGTGGGTTAGGACTAAATTAGTCATTAAAAGATAAAATAAATTAAAAAGTTAATAAAATAAAATGTCACATTCAAATCATAATTATTTTATTTTTTCTCTCATAAAAGTTAAAAAGTCAAAATTTTTTGCTAAATGAATTTTTTAATCCCAAGCTAAAAAAGTTTCAGACTCTAAAAAGCCAACTAAAAAAGTTGTTGCCAAACAGAGACGGTGGATTTCCATTATATTTTAGGAGAAATTGCAATTAAGTGGAAGTTTAAAAAAAAAAATTCAAATTAATGATAAATTTTATTAAGTTTAATAATTAAAGTTATAAACTTCTCTATAAATTTGTAAATGTTTTGAAAAGTTCTCACCGATTTGCAATTTTTCTTATATTTTAAAGTTTTTATTTATTTAATTTTTAATTTTTAATTTTTTGGGAGGAGAGTGGAGTTCAAATTCAGTCAACTGGTCTGGCGTTGCCAAATCTTAAGGCACTACAGAAGTTAATGCCAAATCTTAAGGCACTACAGAAGTTAGGAGCAAATTACAAACATCTATTTTGAATTTTTTTAAAAAAACATAATAATAATTAAATTATATGTTTTTACCCTTGTGTTTTTATTTGATAAAAAAAAAAACCTATTTGTATATTTTAAAAAAACAATTGTTAGAAGTAAACAAGTAATTTTTCTCATCAGTTAACCATTTTTTGCTTTAATTTTGCTAAAAAATCCTTAGAATTCGAGAAAAATTTGAAGGTTTCTAATGGAACGGAAAGAAAATGTTACATGTACGGGAAAGAAATATACCTTATCGTATAATCCTGTTGATCAAGTCTGCGTTCCTCTGTACGATGTCGATCTAACACCTGAAAACACAAACGTGAGCTAGTCGGCGGGTGTGTGCCGGAAACCTCTCCGATGCCTAAGTCAGTAAGCAAGACAAGTAAGCAAAAGCTCTATGTATTCAGGGAGCAAGAGTTGCATTACCTCTCCAAAGGTGACATTAGTGAGCTTATATAGGTTTCGCGTGGCACAATCCTGGTAGGACTCTTATTCCTCCATGCGCAGAGTCCTTCTAGGATTACTCCTCCTTGCGTAGAGTCCTCCTTGGATTCATACTCCTGGAAGATAATGCTAATCCTCCAACACCCCCCTCACTGCTTAAACCAAGTGACATGGTTCTTCTTATGGCCGAACTACTTCAGGACCGGAGTAACACTGCCGTAATGAATAGGCAAATCGAACCGAACTAACTCTTATTTCGACTCTCATATTCCTTACTTCTACTCCGGTTTCTCATACCAAGACCGGACTATTCATAGAAGCGTCCGACCGAACTACCATAAATGGTCTAGAGGATGTTACTCTTGTACTCCGGTTTAGAAATCGTAGAATCGACTATCCGAGAACCGAGTTACAGTGTTCATCATCAATGGGACTACCGTGATGCTCCTTAGACCGGAGTACACATGTTTGGGCTTACCTCGGTCCAACTCCAGCTCGGCCCATTTTATTATAAATTACCCTCTCAATTGCCCTTTAATTCCATCTGCACAGCATGATAGGGATTACCTATCTTCGAACCGAACTAAAGTTTTAGCTTATCCAACCGAGCTACAATCCTTCAGCTACTCCGGCCGAGCTAAAAACCTTTTTAACTTGTCTAGCCGGGCTAAGTTTAAGCCGAGCTGAGCACGTCCGGTCAAACGTCTCTTCAGTCACAGCAACTGAAGCGTTCCACATTCCAATGACACGTGGCAAGCCCCTATTAGCCATTCACAGCTGTTGCGCCGCTCTCGGACTCTGAAAAATTTTTGAACAGTCCCACGTTTTTTCCCTCCTTCCACTTACACAAAACAAACCCTTTCATTTATCAAATCATTCACCAAACTATTCACTTCCCTCTCTCTTCGAATCCTCCAACCTCTGAGCTTTCTGAGTTCGCGATCTCCATTACAGCTAGTTGCTCTCACCTCCAGTTTCTTCCTTTCTATCCGGTAAGTATCTCAAATTTGTTTTGCTTTTTGTATTTGTATACTCTTCAATCCATAGCTTCTTATTTCTATTTTTGAAAAACATCTTTCTGCTTCCATATGCGTTGTTTCTGAAAAACTTAGCCATAGAACATATGATTGCACACAATAAATCTGTAGAACACTGATTTTGATCTAAAATCACGAAGCAACCGAAATAGGACACTGTTTGTGATGTATGCAAAGATATAGGTGAACTGAAACCGAACTAGCACTCGTACTCATAACAGTAGTTTCAATAGGCCACCAACTGATTCACATTAGCCGAAATAAGAACGCACCGAACTAGAAAATCTTAGTCCTCAACCGAGCTAAGCATCGGGGCTAAGCCAGCTTTCTCAGTTCCTAAACCGAACTCAGAAGGCTGCCCCTTGATGCTTAGCCGAAGTAACAAAAACAATAGGCGGAACCGAGATAACCAAACATCATGCCAAACCGAGATAACAAGCACCTCGTTGAAACCGAAGTAGATCCTGTAGTACCGTATGAAGCCGAAATAAGGCATCCTTTCTTGCTTTGTTCTTGTAGCACGGTCGACCACTTTGTTCTTCCACTTTGCAGACTTTAGGTTGCCCAGGCCATTCTCTTTGAAGGCTCAACCGAGCTACTGAGCACAACTTCTCCAGCCGAAGTAATTTATTCCATATTTAACCGAAAAATGGGGAAGTACAGATTCCTAGTAGAAACCCCAGTGACTTAGCAATTTAGGAAGGATTACAATATTCGGTAGACGTAAATCTCACTTTAGCCGAACAAGATGTAGGCCCATGGGGCAATGAAGGCTTTGTCCCCTTTACCCTCCAATCCATAATAGAAACAGGACTCAGATTTCCAGTCCAACCCCTAATATGTGAATTTCTAAGACAAACCAGACTATGCCCCACCCAGCTGTCTACCAACACATACCGAATAATCATGGGTATAGCCGCACTGAACCAACAAACCGGTCTAAACCTAGGTTTGGCCAAGATACTTCACCAATACTCCATAGGATCAAAAAATGAAGGCTGGTGTTACTACTTGAGAGTACGCCGTGGCCGAGAGAAAATAATAAAACACACACCGGACAAAGACTTAAACGACGATGACTTCTTTTGGGTCTCTGGGAATTTCGAGGACCACCAGGCCCAGATTCCTGGCTAGGCTATAAACTGGAACAAAGGAATTCCTGGTACTCCTACTTCGGTTATATTTCACACTTTCCTCTACTTCGGCTCTTTTATCTTAAACCGAACTAACAGTTCACCTTCTTTTGCAGATAAAGCCCATCTTCTTTCAAACTACGGTTACCCCAACCTCGGTCTTCTGCGCGCCGCACTACGAGTAAAGGAGAGAAGTTGGGCAAAGCTCCTAGACTTCGAACCAACCTACCGCTACTCCGGTCGTCGCAAAGCAAGGGTAACCGACTTCCTGCTTGAAGACGCGCCAGAACCGAACCCAAACTTGCCTCAGATCAACCTTGTTCCACTCACAGCTGAGCAAGAAATGGCCAAGAAGAACAGATTGAAGGCCCTCCTAACCGAAACAACTCCAGCCGAGGTACAGGGAATCGGCCGTGCCACCAAGACCGTGGTGGCACTCGCGTCTCAACGGCCATCTTCATCACGACCAAGCAAATGTGCCCGGACTAACCAAACCGAGCCACGTCTTGCTGATGAAGGCAGACGAATCTGCCCCGCCACAAGTCCTCCACCAAGCCCTCAACCGAGCCTCCAACCGGAACCCACTGATCGAACTGCTTCTCCCAAGTGGACTCCTGTACTCACCTTCAATGACCAAGACATCACCGCGTCTGATTCGGTGGTCTCAGAGAAGGACCATCAGATGGCTTTCAATTTGGCCAAGAGTGTATATCTCCCCAAAGACATGGAGCACCACTACAAACAGCTCAACACCGAGCTAAAGTCAATCCGGTCCTCCACCAAGTCCATGATCCTGGTAAGTCAGTATTCCTCTCCATGTAAGATTTTTTCCAGACTTGGAGTCCGGCTGACATTACTTCTCCTTTGCAGGCCATCCAAAAAAATCAAGTTACTCACAGGAGGGTCCTGGAGCTTAGGAGGAGTACCAGAGAGGCCATGGCTGAGGCCGAACTAAAGACGGCCGAGCTGGAGGAGGCGAAGAAGCAATTGGCCGAGCTTCGGGAATAGAACGGTCGGCTGACCGAGATCGCCAATTCGGTCGAGGCCGAAAAGAAAAAAGTTGCCGTCGAGGCTAAAGATAGATACCTCCGTATTTTGGCGGCAATTGAGAAGAAAAAAGACGCCGAGATAAACCAATTGGAAGGGAGGTGAAGAAGGCCGAAGCGAGGCTTCAAGGAGGTCAAGACGCTTACACCTGCAATGCAACGCGACCAAAGATCTCTTTTTAAATGTGGGTGGAGGCTGCGGTGGAGAAGCTTCGGTTGTCGCGACAAGGGTCTCAAACGCTCCACCGTACTCCATTCTAGCCTCACTTTCTGTCTGTGGCCGATCTCCAAAAGCCTTCCTTGAGGGTCCGGTGATGATGATGGACGATGATGAAGATGAGGAGCCATCTCACACTCCGGTTGTCAACGAGTAGCGAGCGATAAAGGCGATTGATGCAGGCGATTATTGAGGATCCAACTCTTGAGCTGCGGTGACCGACAAAGTTGGTGACCGAAGTCCTCTTCAAACCGTGCTCTTCGACAGGACTTGATGACGGTGATCACGAGAATTTGATGCCGAGCTTGATGCACTTCTCGGTTGATTTTTATTATTTATTATTTATTTTTATTTTTATTTTTATTTGTAACCGAGCTGGGTCCCCCCCAAATTGTACTTCTCTGTTTTGTGGTTCGATGAAAAATTTCCTCAACTCTTGTTCTGGTTTTGTGTGTGTATGCTTGTATGTGCAATGAGTTTTCTATGTAATCATTTGCAAGCTTTGATCTCGGTTCTAGCTATCAAACTTACTAGCCAACCACTCTTCAGCCGATATACTCTTCAGCCGATATAGCTTACTTCGGCTACAGAGTACAAAGAGTTGGTTTAATCCAGCCAACCACTCTTTAGCCATACACTTACTTCGGCTGAAGAGTACAAAGTGTTGGTTTAATCCAGCCAGCCACTCTTCAGCCATACACTTACTTCGGCTGAAGAGTACAAAGAGTTGGTTTAATCCAGCCAACCACTCTTCAGCCATACACTTACTTCGGCTGAAGAGTACAAAGTGTTGGTTTAATCCAGCCAACCACTCTTCAGCCATATACTTACTTCGGCTGAAGAGTACAAAGAGTTGGTTTAATCCAGCTAACCACTCTTCAGCCATACACTTACTTCGGCTGAAGAGTACAAAGTGTTGGTTTAATCTAGTCAACCACTCTTCAGCCATACCCTTACTTCGGCTGAAGAGTACAAAGTGTTGGTTTAATCCAGCCAACCACTTTTCAGCCATACACTTACTTCGGCTGAAGAGTACAAAGTGTTGGTTTAATCCAGCCAACCACTCTTCAGCCATACACTTACTTCGGCTGAAGAGTACAAAGAGTTGGTTTAATCCAGCTAACCACTCTTCAGCCATACACTTACTTTGGCTGAAGAGTACAAAGAGTTGGTTTAATCCAGCCAACCACTCTTCAGCCATACCCTTACTTCGGCTGAAGAGTACAAAGAGTTGGTGTAATCCAGCCAACCTCTATGTTGGTTTTTCCAGTCAACCTAGAATATAGTGTTTGGTTATTCCGACCAAACGTCCTGCAGCCTGGATCCTTATCCTGGGCTTAGGAGGGGTCATAGTTGGTTTAATCCAGCCAACTATGTTTACAATGCTACTAACTTGCAACGTTCTACTAAAAGCAAATATGCTAAAAAAGAATCGATTTGTCTTATTGATGAAGTGAAAAATTACATATACTTAAAGAGAGAAAAGAAAAAGGTTAAAAGTAAAATAACTTAAGATTGGCAGTGTTCCATGGCCTAGGAATTGCTTTGCCGTCCTTATCTTCCAAGTGGTATGCCCCTTTTCTTGCTAATCCGACCACTTTGTAAGGACCTTCCCAGTTAGGACCTAACTTGCCGTCTCCTGGGACCAATGTGTTGTCCATAACCTTGCGAAGTACCCAATCGCCGATCTTGAATTGCCTTGGATGCACAGTTTTGTTATACTTCCTAGATAGTTCTTGTTGGTAGGAGGCGATGTGAACCAATGCTCTTTCTCTTCTTTCTTCTGCCAAGTCAAGTTCTAATGCGATGGCTTCCCCATTTAGGTCTGGATCAAAGTTTTCGCTCCGAATTGTGGGGAGCCCGACTTCTAATGGGATGACTGCTTCCATGCCATAGGCTAAGGAGAATGGAGTTTCTCCCGTTGACCGCCATGGTGTGGTGCGATAAGCCCATAAAACGTGAGGGAGCTCTTCTGCCCACTTGCCTTTGGCTTTCTCCAACCTTTTCTTCAATCCGTCCAAAACTACCTTGTTTGATGCCTCGGCTTGACCGTTTGCTTGGGGATACGCCGGTGTAGAATTGTAGAATTCTATCTTGTATTCTTCGCAAAAGCCTCTGAAAATTTTCCCGTCAAACTGAGTGCCGTTGTCTGAGATCAGTGCTTTTGGTATGCCAAAGCGAGTAATGATGTTCTGCCAAACAAACTTCTTCACATCTTTTTCCTTGATTGACGCCAAGGCTTCTGCTTCTACCCACTTTGTGAAGTAGTCCGTTGCTGCAAGAAAGAACTTCATGTTGCCTGGTGCTGTTGGAAGTGGACCTACTATGTCTAAGCCCCACATTGAGAAAGGCCATGGACTAGTCAAAGGTAGGAGTTCTCTGGCAGGTTGGTGTATTTGGTGCGCAAACTTCTGACACTTCTCATACTTTTTGACATACTTCTCTGAATCTGCTTTCATGTATGGCCACCAGTATCCTTGTGAAATAGCTCGGTATGCTAATGATCTTCCTCCTTGATGGCTGCCACATACCCCCTCATGTATTTCGAATAGGAATGCTTCCACCTTGTTGGGGTGGACGCACTTTAAGTAAGGTCCTGAGAACGACTTCTTGTATAATGCCAAGGATGGAGAGAGCCAAAATCGCTGTGACTTTGCTCTTATTTTGTTGGCTTCTTTCTTTTCTTCTGGGAGTGTGCCGTCCTTTAGGAATAGTATGACGGGATCCATCCAAGAAGGACCTAACTCTGCACAACATACCTCTTCAGCTTATGGGTCTTCGATGCTTGGTCTAGGTAGATAGTCGATTAGCAGTGGGTGAGGAATGGAGGTGTCCGCCATTGAGGCGAAGCCTGCAAGTTCGTCTGCTCTGCTGTTTTCCTCTCTGCCGATCTGTTCTATTCTCACTACTTCGAACTTCTTTATCTCTGCTCTGACCAAGTCTTGGTACTTGGCCATCCTATCATCCTTTGCCTCATAGTCGCCAGATATTTGGTTTACCACCAGCTATGAGTCGCTGTAGACCATCAGCTCGGTGGCCTTCATGTAGAATGCCGACTTGAGACCTGCTAAAAGCGCTTCATACTCTGCTTCATTATTTGATGCTGGGAAGCCTAGGTTGATTGCCTGCTCTACTACTAGGCCGTCTGGAGAGATGAGGACTATGCCAAGTCCCCCTTCATGCCTATTGGATGCTCCATCTACGAAGAGCTTCCACATCTCTCCAACGAACAACTTCCAGCAGGTGGAGGGATCGGATGATGTCTTGGGATCTTCCACATTGCTGGTGGCTTCTTCAGAGTCGATGTTTGCTGTCTGCCCCTTGTTCTCTGTTTGCACCAAGTCTTTGTTTGTTGGTGAGTCCTGACTTGGTGTAGCATGGTTCACTTCTTCCTCCCTTTCTTTATTCTGGACCGCCTTTGGGCCTGACTGAGCAACCAGTACTAGGGGTTGCGTTATTCCGACGTCAACCTCCATCCTTAGTTAATTTGTTTGATCAGTCGATCAAGATGTAATGACTTCCAGGGGTGAATTCTGCGACAAAATCTGCTAGTGCTTGTGCCTTTATAGCGGTTCTGGGTTGGAACTTGATGTCGTACTGTCTCAATTCCACTACCCACTTCAAAATTCGCCCAGAAAAGTTCGCCCTTTCAAATAAAGCCTTGAGTGGGAGGGCTGTGAGAACAACTATGGTGTGGGCGTGAAAGTAATGCGACAATTTCCTTGAAGCCATCATCAAGGCCAATGCCAGTTTCTCCAGTGGCAAGTACCTTGTTTCGGCGCCCAGTAACGTCTTACTGACATAATAGATGGGCAAGTGTTGGATCCCTTCTGCGCGGACCAACACTGCACTAATTACATGCTGTGATACTACCAAGTAGAAGAAGAGTTCTTCTCCAGGTATTGGAGTGACAAGTAGTGGTGGAGAAGACATGTATTCCTTCAAACTCTCCAGAGCTCGGTCGCATTCTTCGTCCCATTCAAACTTAGCTTTTAATGACTGAAAGAATGGGCCTTAATCTCTGAAGACCGGTGATGAATCGGTTAAGTCTTCACGCCATGCGGTGAGATCTTTGTACTTCCTTCTTGAGTTAGGCCTCTCCTCTGAATTGCTTTGATTTGGGAGTGCGCCTCAATACCGGTTGGTCACCGAAACCCGAAACTTGCGGACCCTACACCGAATGCGCACTTGGAAGCGTTAAGGCGCAGCTTGTGTTTCTTCAGGATCTGGAACATCTCATCTAGGTCCTTTAAATGGTCATCCGCGTCCTTGCTTTTGACCACCATGTCGTCGATGTAAGCCTCCATTGTTCTGCCTAACAATGGCTTAAACATCTTGGTGACCATTCTTTGAAACGTTGCCCCTGCATTCTTCAGGCCAAAGGGCATGACCTTGTAGCAGTACAGTCCTCTTGGAGTGGTGAAGGATGTTACTTCCTGATCTGGTTCGTGCATGGCTATCTGATGGTAGCCTCTGTATGCGTCAAGGAAGCTAAGTCTGCTGTGTCCAGCGGTTAGGTCCACCAATTGATCTGTCCTTGGTAGGGGGAAGCTATCCTTTGGGCATGCTTTATTGACCGTCTTATGTCGGCATAAGCGCCACTTGCCATTCTTCTTCGGCACTACGACCGTGTTGGAGATCCATTTGGGGTAATGTACCTCTCTGATTGCCCCTGCTTCCAGCAGGTTTCCCACTTCTTCTACTACTATTTCTGCGTGGTGGAGTGCCGATCTGCGTGTGCGTTGTATGACCGGTCTGGCAGATGGGTGGACATTGAGTTGATGGCAAATGAAGTTGGGATCAATGCCTGGCATGTCGTATGGGGTCCAGGCGAACACTTCGATGTTGGAGGTCAAGAATTCCAAGACTTCCAATCTGTCGGTGCTGGACAATGACGAACCAAGTAAGAAGAACTTATCCGGGTTCTTCTCATCTATCCTGACTTCCACCAAGTTCTCCACAGCTTTCAGACTAGCCGCTTTGCCAATATCCGCGAATAGTTCATTACTTTCTGGTTCTTCCACCGAATGAACATATCCTTTGGCAGCTCGGCTGCCGTTCACTGTCACAAAGCACTGTTTTGACATGATCTGATCCCTATAAACCTCCTCTATTACTCCGGTGTCATTGGGGAACCTCATCACTTGATGATAGGAGGATGCCACCGAGCGCATGGCATGCAGCCATGTTCTGCCTAGGATGATGTTGTAGGTGGAGGGGACCTTCAGCACCCAGAACTCCACTTGCTTCGTCACACTTCCTGCCTTGACTGGAAGGATGATTTTGCCGACTGGCCACTCCGGCATAGAATTGAATCCAATCAAAGGGGATACGGCAGGGGCTAAGTCCTTGTCTTGAAGCTTCAGTTGCTTGAAGGTTTCATAGTACATGATTTCACATGAACTACCTTGGTCGATCAAAATCCGCTTGACGTCAAAATCCTTGACTCGGAGAGTGACGACCAAGGCGTCGTTGTGAGGGCAATAAATCCTTGCCAAGTCTTTATCTGAAAAAGACATGACATTTGTGGCCTCTGTCTTCCCCTTCTTAACGACCGGTTGGGCACTTAGCACCTCCCTTAAGTGCTCAGCTTTTTTAATTGAACCTCTGAGCTCACATACACGCTCAGGTTCAAAGACTCCATGTATTACGTTGATGACGCCTTGGGGCGGGGCGTCGATCGGCATCCCATTGGGGTTGTTGTGGTCTTGGGGGGCTGGCTGCGCCCCTCCCTCTATGTATTTGTCCAGGTGGCCTGCTACCACAAATTCTTCCAGATGCTGCCTCAACGGCGTGCAATTCTCAGTGCGGTGCCCCTTTTCTTTGTGGAAGGTGCATCTGGATCTGTCATCATAGTCCTTTTGGGCCTCGTCTAGCTTGGCTGGCCACTTGACGAAATGTTCGTCTTGAATCTCACTAAGTATATGGTAGATTGGCTTTTTGAATACCGTGGTGATGGCAGTGCGGACTCTCAACCATCTTTTGTCCTGGTCTTCGCCATTGTCTCGTCTGCCTCGTCTGTTTCGGTTTTGGCGATCTACCATATTGACCTTTGCTGAGGTCTTCTTCTCTGGTGTTGTGGTCGCGCTGGTTTTTGCTTTGGCACGAGTGCCATCCTCTTCCACCCTAATGTGCTGGTGCACTCTCTCCATCAGGGCCTCCATGGTGAGAGGTGGTGTCATGGTGATAGAGTCCTCACCTGTTCCCCGACCGAAGGCCCCTTTTGTATTGCGCAATGGCGAGGTTGGTTGGGCAGTCCCCAATCTGGTTGAATGTCTCCCAGTAACGACTGTTATAGGATCGCAAGGTTTCCTTCTCACCCATGTCGATGGAGAGTAACTGGTCGATCTCCACCGGGGTTTTTGTGTTTGTTCTGAACCGCGTTACAAACGCCTCTGCCAATTGCGCCCAGGAGGCTATGCTGCCCTCTGGAAGCTTCTCAAACCAAGTCAAACCAAGGTCGCCGAGGCTTGAAGGGAATAAGATGCACATCAAGGCCTCGTTCCGCCGGTATACAGCCATGACCTGGCGAAAGTGGCTTAAGTGCGAGTAGGGGTCCGTCTTCCCCTCATACGTTGTGAATTTAGGCTGTACGAAGCCTGACGGAAGGGGCGCGTTCTCTATTGCTGGGACGAATGGTGAGGTCTGCAGCCTCGCCAATGCCTTGTCCGCTGGTTCATACGCCGGGCGCGGCATTGGCATTCCAACCTCGACGCTTCCATGCGTCCGAGGAGCCAACCGCTGCAAGGCAGGAACCCTGTGGGGATCGCGCGCCCTGGCGTCCTCCTTCCATCTTGCTTTCTCTTCTAGCATGGATCGCAGGTCGGACGATCTGGGTAATTCCGTCTGTCTAGACCTTGTGTGGTGTGTATGCGAAGGCCAATAAGTGCTCCCTTCTGTGTAAGACCTTTCAGATCTCGTCCTCTTAGACCTGGAGTGACGAGTCCTGGAAGATCTGGCCTGCGTGTCGCCTGTCCTGAGGCTTCTGTTTTCTGGTTGAGAGGGTGTAGAATTCCTACTACGACCCTCTGAGTGGCGAGGGGGCGTCTTATTGTTGCGCCCCTCTCCTGTCGCCACTTCTTTACCCTTCATCTGGCGCTTTAAGGATTCCATGTCCTCCGCCATCCGCCGTATTAATTCGTCTTGTTCCCTGACGCGATCCTCCAGAGCTTGAGGATCGACCCTGCGCCTTTGTCTTTCTGGGCTTTGCGAACGAGAGGGATGAGGGCTGTTATTCCTCCTCCTACCCCTGGCATCCCTCCTAGGGGTTTGTCGTTGCTCCAGGTTCGCCATGGGAGTCACCACTGGTAAGCCTTCGCGCCTTGCACCCCAATCTGGAGTTTGTCCGTCGATGGCGGACTGGGGTAATTCTTCGTTATTCGCCATTGATCTTCGAGAGAAAGCTTGATCAAGAGGTTGTTCTTGTCTGTTGTTCCCACAAACGACGCCAATTGTACGGGAAAGAAATATACTTTCTCGTATAATCTTGTTGATCAAGTCTGCGTTCCTCTGTACGATGTCGATCTAACACCTGAAAACACAAACGTGAGCTAGCTGGCGGGTGTGTGCCGGAAACCTCTCTGATGCCTAAGTCAGTAAGCAAGACAAGTAAGCAAAAGCTCTATGTATTCAGGGAGCAAGAGTTGCATTAACTCTCCAAAGGTGATATTAGTGAGCTTATAGAGGTTTCGCGTGGCACAATCCTGGTAGGACTCTTATTCCTCCATGCGCAGAGTCCTTCTAGGATTACTCCTCCTTGCGTAGAGTCCTCCTTGGATTCATACTCTTGGAAGATAATGCTAATCCTCCAACACCCTCCTCACTGCTTAAACCAAGTGAGATGGTTCTTCTTATGGCCGGACTACTTCAGGACCGGAGTAACACTGCCGTAATGAATAGGCAAATCGAGCCGAACTAACTCTTACTTCGACTCTCATATTCCTTACTTCTACTCCGGTTTCTCATACCAAGACCGGACTATTCATAGAAGCGTCCGACCGAACTACCATAAATGGTCTAGAGGATGTTACTCTTGTACTCCGGTTTAGAAGTCGTAACCGGACTATCCAGGAACCGAGTTACACCGTGTTCATCTGTTAACCGGACTACCGCAGTACTCCTTAGACCGGAGTACACATGTTTGGGCTTACCTCGGTCCAACTCCAGCTCGGCCCATTTTATTATAAATTACCCTCTTATTACATAATATTTAAGAAAAACTGATATAATTTTGCCAAAATTGTAAGATGCATTGAGTTTTTTCAAACCACAAAGGAAGTTAATATAAAGATTTCTACAATTTATGAGTTTTAATTGGTTTTACGATACTTGGCTACGTGCCTATGTGCATCAAAAGTTATTTTATCTCTTTTTTCTTGATAAATTCTAAATAAGTTATTTTATCTCTTTTTTCTTCATAAATTCTAAATTCAAACATATTTAAAAGAAAATACATAAAAGCATGGATCATGAAAAAAATATTATGAAGAGGATCATGAAAGATTCTCTATCTTTGGATTATACATACAATAAAACACTACACACTAATAAAAGGATGAAAAATCTTCTTGATACATTTTATGATTTTTTTTTTCATGATCCTTAACATTATTTGTATACTATAGCATTATCGGTATGTATACATTTATCTCCTTCTGTCCCAATTTGTTGATCCCTTTTGGAGATTCCAAATTTGTAAAGGGAGCATGCAATCATTACACTTAAATTTAAATTTTAAAATATTTTTTCTCTAATGTCCTTATCTTTTTTAAATTTTAATATATTTATAATTAGTCAAAAGTGGTAGTTTTGGAAAATCAAATGTTTTTTACTTTGACCTTTTTTTCCTAATTTTTTTCTTCTTCTTTTCCTTCTAAGAGTTTGTATGTTGTGTAAAAAAAATTTCTCATATTTTTTCCTTTTTTCCTCCAATTGTTGGATAAAAAGGCCTCTTATTTTTAAAAAATAGTATGAAATTCTTTTGAACAATTCCAAAAATATCTAATTAATTTGATTTTTTTTAATTTTTTTTTTTATAGATGATATGCTCAACGAACCCTACAATATGAACGTTTGATTTGTTTAATCTTCCACTCTATTCAATTTCGAGAAAAAAAATATTATTTTGGGATAATAATCTCAAATAATACTTAATTAATTGCAATAAAGGCCGAATATCATTAAATTTAGTGAAATAGCACGAAATTATTAATTTTAAAAGTTGATATTCGAACACTATTTGTGATGTGTATAGGAGTGTAAAAATGGCACATAGCCCATAGGTGGCAAAGCCTACCATGACAGTGAAGCCTGGCCTGGGCTTGGGCTTTGTTATCATTGAAGCCCAGCCCGATCTATGGGTCCAGCCTGTCTTGGCTGACCCGTGGCCCGGCCCATTGTTTCGCTCAAGGCTCACTAAAAGCCCGATCGAGACCCAGTCTGCCCGAGGCCTAGTGTCATTTTTAGTGGAAAATAATAAAATTTTGGTGGAAAAAATTTAAAAAAAAAAAAAACAAGAAAAATATTCAGGCCTGCCCAAGCCTAAGCCCAGGCCCAAGACCAAGCCCACCAGCCCGGCTTGCCCAAGACCCAAATACCCCCTAGGCCTAGGCCTAATTTTCTAGCACCTGGGCCGGGTTGGGCTGACCTAAATTTTGACGGGAGCTTGCGAGGCCTAACATGGGCTAACCTGAGCCCTAGCCCTGGTGGGCCGAGGCAAATTTACACTCCTAGATGTGTACTAAGAGTTTTTACGGTGTGCAAAAATATAATTACCCAAAAATGATACCTCTATGAAAGCTGATTTTTTCCAAAATAACACTCAAAACTCCACAAAAAACAAAAACAAAAACAAAAACAAAAAAGAAAGAAACCAAAAAATGGCAAAATGAATAATTAAAAAGCAAGCCAAGGACAAAATATAAAATTCAAAACCCTTACATAATTGCCAAAAACCTTACATAATTTTTGAAAACCCTTCACTCAAGGTCATTCCACCAACTAATAAAGGACAAAATAGAAAGTAGAAATATAAGTTAAGGGCAAAATAGGAAAAAAAAAGTACATGCCACCAAAACGAAAGAGATTCTTATATATCTATATTTATAAGAACCGCTTAGTTACTTAAGGCTCATTTTTCTTTCTGATTTTGTCATTTCATTTTTAATAATTTACTAATGGTGGCCTACATATTGAGTGAAGGTTTTTTCGTAATTATGCAAACATTGTTGGTCAATTTTGAAATAGGTTTTTTTTCATAATTACGCAAATATTCTTGGTCAATTATGAAATATAAATCTTTTATTTTTTAACAAATTACAAATACACCCATAAGGTTTGTTTAAAATATGAATTGATCTTATAATACAAGAAATTACAACTATCGTTTGTTATAAGTTTTAATTTAACACAATACTCAATGAAAAAAAACTATTCTCCTATGCAATAATAAATTATCAAAATTGTTTATTGAAAAAATTTCTCATATCATTAAAAATCTTTAATTGACTTAATAATTTATTTATTAACAAAATGGTTAACTAAAAAATATTTTTCATATCATTAAAAATTATTAATTTACTTAATGATTTACTTATTAATAAAATTGGTCATTTGTTATGTAAGTATGATTTATGTATGAATAAAATTAGTCATTTGTATGTATATGTATTTTCTTCTACTTCTTTGTTAGTCCAGCGAATTATCTTAGTAGTTTTTTTTAGATGGAAGAATTATCTTAGTATTTGTTTTATATATTTATTTGTTGAGAAAAGTTACACACCATAACTTTGTACAAATGTGATTTGGCCTAGGAATAACTAAGCAGAAATTGTAAGAAAGAAAAAATTTAAACTCAAAATTTATTGAGAATCCTGATGAATAGATTCAATTGTTAAATGATGGGTCATACTTTTAAAATAAATCTCAACCACACATGTAATTTCTAGACAAATTTTGTGATGTCCTGAATCCCTTAAAGAAAACTGAGTGCGTTAATTGATAAGCTATGTCTCCTTGTGTCGTCTTCATTATTGTTAAACCTTTTGAGTCTTGTGTTGTTATTCATTCTTCGTTGTGGTTGTTCCAATAGATACGTCTTAGTGTATTCTGAGATGTTTTCTTGTACTTTTGGGTGTTAGAGAGAAATCGGAAAGGTTAACTAATGTTTTTAATTTTGTCTCACCTTCAGGTTGAGACTGTTCGAGCGGTCTCTTGGTCGCTCGAGTGGTGAAATTGACCTTCCAATATCTTGGTTTGCAGTCTGAACTTCTTGGAGCATGTATTCTTCGCTCAAGTGAAGCTTTCATCACTTGAGTGGTCTTTTACAAAGGGGAGTAGAGATTTTGGGAGTGAGTATTTTTCGCTCTAGTGCAGGTTTTATCGCTCGAGCAGTCTCTCAAATTTGAATTGTTTGCTTGAGCGGTCTGTTCGTAGTCTGCTCCGAAATTGTGTCAAATCACTTCAAAAGTTGACCCATACATACTTTTCTATCACTTTTCACTTCACACCCTCTCTACATTAACTTTCACTCTCTTTTCTCTCATGTCTCCCTAGAAAACCCTCCACCCACTTCATTTACTCATTGATATCTCTTTATCCCTTGAGATTTTGGCATTAGTGTCTTATTTAATTTTGGAGAGTTCGTCAAGGGCTATGTTGTGTATGGCGGAGATCGGATTTTAACAAGGTTGATTTCGGAGCTTTTCATCTTTTCTTTTTTTGAGTTATATATATGGTTTTTAGCATATCTTGTTCATTTCACTATAATTTTTAGTTTGGGCTTGGGTTTTGAGGTGTTGAATCTAGAAAATGTTATAGAAGTGATTTCTTTCTTACGATTTGGTCTAAAATAAATTATTTTATGAACTATGAACCATTTGGGGATGTATGTTTGTAGTTATTTTGAAAATGAAGAAAAAAACCCTCTTTTGATCAAACCCTAAGTTTTGGGTTAATTTGGAAAAAAGTGAAATTGGTGTAATATTCATGAAATTGATGTTAAATCCTTTGAGAAATTGAAAGAACCTTCCTTTTGTAGTTATATTGACGAGGCTCTCATGCGAGGGGTAAGTATTTTGATTGTACGATTATGGTAATGTGTGGTGTATACGTTTGGATTTTGGAAAAATTGAAAATGGATGTTGATTGTGAATATGAGAAAATGTCATATGTCACATTGATTCGTACCTCACCATGATTTTGAGAACTACTGAACCATGGAAGTTTTATTTGAACAAATGTGAGAATTATGGAGATATTGTACAGAGGAGATATTTATATGCAATTATTTCTCATTCCATTCATTTGCATTATCTTGAATATTATTCACTTATGATCTTGACTCGGAAATTTATTTATTGTTTTGAAAAAACAACTATTATTGTTGAAAACGTTTTGGAGGTAAATATGTTTGATAAATCCGGTTAGGGGGTGTAGATTGAAAATTAAGTTAGTCGGAGTGTCCTTGGTGTAAGATCAGAAACACGTGTGTATGGGTGCCTAAGCCCTCCGGTTAGTAACCGGTAAGGTAGGATTTGGTAGTGCTTGATACGCCTATTTGCAAACACTAGCCTTGTAGATTTACCTGAGTTGTATTTACCACCCCTTTGTCTAAATTTGACTTTCATGAAGAAAATGAACTTTGAATGAAATATTGCATGGATTTTGAAAAAGATGGAGAACTTTAACATTCGAACATGGTATGGTAATGCATTCAGATATATATATATATATGATTTCTTAAAACATATATACTTTGTTAAGATATCTCTACAGGGTGTTGTGCTCATCCTTAGTAGATTTGTACAGGAAAGGATGTAGTAATCTCGCCTAGTTGAAGGTGTGGAATGTATGGAGGGCAAGAGACTCTCCCTTTTGTATGATTTTGTTGCAAGCCAATGGCTTAATATATTTAGGGTTTGACAACCTTTTGTGTAACCAGTCTTAAGCCTTGGAACTTGTAGTCTCAGGGTATCTACCTTGTTTTTCATTTATTTTATTTCCATATATGGATTCATCTTTTTAGGAGGGTGAATATATATTGCATGTAAACACTTTTTGTATAATCCTTCTATGAAATGAAATGCTAATTGAGGGAGTTGGTTGATTGAGGTAGGATCGTGTGTTGGGTATCATTTTATCTAATTTATTGTTTATAAATTTGGGAGCGTTACAAATTTCCAGTAAAAATTTTGAGTTTGTAGAAGTCCTGGTAACAAAGACAAATGTGCATTATCAATAAGTGGTTGGATTCTCTCTTGTACAGTAAACATAAGTAAAAATTGTATATGTAACAAACAATGAAAAACTTACACTTTATGTAGAAGATAAAATGTCTCTCAATGAATAAATATGTCTATTTAATTTAATTTTGTAATGATTCGTATGAGCGTAACCTTTCTATAGCGACCCCGGTCTTTTCCCATTCGATGTTGTATCCGGACTTAGGCTCCGTAGATTCTATCCTTGTGTAATGGTTGTTGCCATCCTTTAATTCTATTTGGTCGAGTTTTAGGATGTGTTGGGCGTGTTTCGAACGGTTGGGTTAAGCCTTAGCCTAGATGTTGATTGCCCAGTTTTTAGCCTTTCCGCTCGAGCGGACATTCCTGCGCTCGAGCGGGGTTTACACTCTTCCAGCATTTTTGGTCCCTGCAAAACTTCTGCAGGTGAGAATTCTACGCTCGAGCGGGTTTTTATATGCTCGAGCGGGTTGAGCTCGAGCGGTATTGTTGGCTCTCGAGCGGGTAGTGTGTTCTCCGCGTGGGTTCTGGAATAGGGGAATCTACGCTCGAGCGGTTATCGTTGCGCTCGAGCAGACCTTGTTTTGCTCTTACGCCGGCGGTGTGTTTATGCCTCGGCGGGCTGTCGAGTTTAAATCTGGCAGCGTGTTTTAAAACAGTTTTTCAGCCCCTTTCAGTTTATAAAACCCTAGGTTACGAGTTCTCTCTCTCCCAACTCATCTTCTCTCCTAGGTTTCATCTATTTAGAGTGAGTATCTAACCTAGTTCCTTCATTAAAAAGGTAGAGTAGGTCGAGGGCTTCCATTTAATCTGAACGGTTGTTGATTTGGAGCACTTTGGAATTTGGGCTATCATCTCCATCTTCTTCTTTTCGGGTTCTTACTTCGAGGTAGGGATTTCCTACTCCATTTATACGCTTTAATCCTAAGTGTTGGTATTTTGGTATGTGGGGGTAGTTTGGTAATTCTGGGAGAAACCTTAGGGTTTTGGCTTAGATTAATTTGTATAATTAATTTAAGGGAAAAATGTGGAATTGGGTTTAATTCATGAAGTTGGGAAAATTATGAGATTAATGATATAGTTGGGTAGTTTAAATACTTGCCTATGAGAATGTTGATTTTACATTCATTGTTGTATTTATTTCTTGTTTAGAAATAAGCTTTTGGGCTATCGGTGGAGGATAGTCGTGATTGTTGTAGACCTTGCATGTGGCTTAGGTATAATCGAATTAAGTCACTTATGTTGACGTTGAATTATCTGAACATTACTTGTATTGATTATGTGTTGTATATGGCAATTGTGTGTTTCATTGCATATGCATGTTGTTTGGAGGAGATAGGGGATGAACTCCACGGTTTAGGGGAAGATAGGGGATGTACCTCTAAATTGGATTTGTTGGGAGGAGATAGGGGATGGACTCCAGTAGCATCACTCATATGTGTGCTTATTGATAATAGCAATATTGCTATTTGTTGTTGATATGATACATCATTATAGTGTGTATCAGTTGGAAGTATGGAAGTGTTGTGGTTTGAGCTTTAGTCTCATTTATTTTTGTGACATCTGGATCACTATTATAGTTGGCCAGGTTCTGAGCCATAATGATATAATTGGGAAGTTGAATAAATATTGGAAAGTGAAAGGTGTCATAGACAATATGTCATAGACAATGTAGACATTCGTGTCATGAAATTGGAAATTTATTATCTTGTGTTAACCATGTATCGAATACTAATGCTTTAGTTAATTCTTATGCTTGGTTTAGTATTTTTCTACTGGGCTGTGGCTCACCCTATATGGGAACTTCATTTTCAGGTTCAGGTGGTTCATTACCTCCAAAGACTTAGCTTGTGAGGATCTGGACTCGAAGACTTGCTTTATTTTATTTGTTTTATTTGAACAACTTGTAAACTTTCAAGCCTAGGGCTTTAGTTGTTTTGAGTTAGAACTCATGGAATTGTGTCCAAGTGTTGGCTTGGCAAGATGTAAGCCCATAGGGCATTTATTATGATGTTTTTATTTTACGGTACTCTGATGAATGAAATAAGATACTTTATTTCCTTATCATTCCGCATGTTAATATTATGTATTATGGGTTTATTTTGAGGGCGTTACAACTTGGTATCAGAGCGTACCGGGTTCGAATACTTTGGGTACGTAGGAAGTGATTAGTATCACAATGGGTTTGTCTCGTTTGATAGAGACTTAGTGTAATGATTACATGCTTATATGATAACATGTTTATGTGACTATGTGGGTATGGAATGTAGTTTCTAGGATGTTGATTGGACCCTTGAGTCTCTGAAAGTCTTGTTGGAAAGGCACTTGATCAATGTTGTTTCCAATCGGAACTTTAGTGACGCCTCGGGACTATCATTATCCAGGAATGAAATTCGTAGGTGCTTATGTGATTATGTGCTTACGTGGTGTGATTTATTGTTGTCCAATGTATTAGAACGCGAGTGTCATAGTTTTGGCATATTATTTAGAGTGCTAACGTCTTTGTTTCCTTTAGGATGTCAGGACGAGGACGAGGTCGTGGTAGGCGTGGTAGGCAGGCCAGCAGAAGTGCCTATCTGGGAGGAAATTCAGCGATTCAGAGGGTGTTGGCGAGCCAATGTGGCCGAGCCAAGAGGGGCAAGAAAGGGCGCTTTAGCCCGAGAAATAACAGGGGCATTCAGGGAGTCAGTAGGCATTCTCCGAGCTGAGAATCAGACTCCGGTTGTTGTTGCGGATGCAGGACCCTTCTTTCTGAAAAGGGAGTTTTTCCGGTCTAATCTGGATGAATTTGTGGGTGATCCAAAGGAGCCGCTTAAAGCCGATGAATGGCTCGAACAGACAACGAAAACGTTTGAGATGCTAGGCATCGAAGACGAGGTACTGAAGGTGACCTTGGCATCTTTCCAGCTGAAAGGGGATGCGGGTCAGAGGTGGAAGTTCACCAAGGGTCGTATTGGAGGTACTTGGAAGGCTTTTGTTGATGCTTTTCAGGAGAAGTACTGCCTCAAATTCAGAGAAGTTGAGAGATCGATTCGCCAAAAGCAGAATAGTTCATCGATGGCCGAGTTTGAGGCCTCATTCACTAGTTTGTCGAGTTACTTTGAGTTAGTGGCGTCGAGGAGCGCCGTGTATTGAGTTTGAGAAGAAGTTGAGGCGTGGCCTCATCTTTGAGTTGTCGGATCTATGATTAGGGATTTTGGGCGATTGGTTGATGCAGCAGCCCATACCGAGACTATGATGCAGGAGGAGGAGGAAGGGCAGAAAGGCTCCAAGAGGAGTCAGGATGGTCAGAGTGATGGCAGGAGGCAGAGAGGTTTCACTCCTCAGCAGCCTCAGAGTAGTTTTTCTAGATCCACTTTTCTAGTACCGAGTGCTAGTTCTGGGAAAGGTAGTCAGGGAGACGTTACCTGTTTCAAGTGTGGCCAGCTGGGTCACAAGTCTCCAGTTTGTCCTCAGAGGGGAGAAGTTCAGAGAGCAGCATCTTCTTCGGCTCGATCTCAGAGCCAGAGTCAGGGTAGAGGCCAGCCGCTCTCTTATTTTTAGTGCGGTCAGCCGGGGCACATGAAGAGATTTTGCCCACAGTTGGGTGGCATATCTGGTGCATCTGGTTGGCGGACTCGAGTCACCACTGCTCGGTCGATTCAGCCTCGAGGGCCAATCAGGCTTCGTCCCCAACAGGCAGCGATCTTATGCTCAGGGTGGCGAGTTGATCGAGGTCGTCTGGGCGTGTATCTTTGTTACTGCATGAGGATCTATCTGCTCCATCTGTTGTGAGAGGTACCTTCTTGTTTTGCAATTCAGTTGCTAGTGTTTTGATCGATACGGGTGCATCTCATTCTTTCGTGTATGCTACATTTGCATCCATTTTGGAGTTAGAGTTCGCTCAGTTAGCATCTCCTATTTGTGTAGTGTCACCTCTTGGGGGTGAGTTGATTTTGAAACAAGGTGTTAGGGGTTGTGATATAGAGGTTGATGATCATAGAATTCCTTTTTCTTTTGTGGTTATGCCCATGAAGGGCTTTGATGTTATTTTGGGTATGGACTGGTTATCGTCATACCGAGCAGTTATTGATTGCTACCGTCAGAGGGTCACTTGTTGTACCGTGAACGGGGAGTGTTTTCGTTTTCTGGGAGATCGGGTTGGTAGTGTTTTGCCACCGGAATATGATCCGCGGGGGCGAAGTGAGCTTAGTGGTCTACTTGCTAGTCTTTCGATTAGTGAGGGTGATGAGACCCAGATTGTATTGCCGAGGGTGGTTTGTGAGTATTCGGACGTTTTTCCCAAGGATCTTGTTAGTTTGCCACCTCATCGAGAGATTGAGTTCTCTATTGATTTAGTGCCCGGCACGGCGCCGATTTCTATGGCACCTTACCGTTTTGCCCCAGCCGAGTTAGTTGAGTTGAAGGTTCAACTCCAGGAGTTACTAGATAAGGGCTACATTCGCTCTAGTGTTTCGCCGTGGGGAGCACCGGCCCTATTTGCTAAGAAGAAAGGTGGTGCTTTGAGACTGTGTATAGATTACCAGAAATTGAATCGGGTTACGGTTAAGAATAAGTACCCTATGCCTCGTATAGATGATCTGTTCGATCTGTTGAAGGGTTCTCGTTGTTTCTCTAAGATAGACTTGAGATTAGGTTATCATCAGTTGAGAGTCAGGGAGGAGGATATCCCGAAGACGGCATTCCGTACGCGGTATGGCCACTATGAGTTTCTGGTGATGCCGTTTGGGCTCGCCAATGCACCGGCAGTGTTTATGGATTTGATGAACCGGATCTTCCGGGAATTCCTAGATCGTTTTGTGGTCGTCTTCGTGGACGACATTCTGATTTATTCACCTTCGAGGGAGGAGCACGAGGAACACTTAAGAGTGGTACTAGAGTTACTTAGAGCCCATAAGCTTTATGCTAAGTTCGGGAAGTGTGAGTTCTGGCTAGAAGAGGTGAAGTTCTTAGGCCATGTAGTTTCTGGGGAAGGAGTGTCTGTTGATACATCCAAGACTGAGGCAGTGCAAGATTGGGCACAGCCTAAGAGTGTGTTTGAGATCCGCAGTTTTCTGGGATTAGCTGGGTATTACCGTCGGTTTGTGAAAGATTTCTCCAGGTTAGCTTCACCATTGACTAGATTGACTCGGAAGGGAGTCAAATTTGTATGGAGTGAGACTTGTGAAAAGTCGTTTCAGGAGTTGAAAGTTAGATTGACCACCGCTCCGGTCTTGATTATTCCGGAGAGAGGGTTGGGTTATCTATCTATTGTGATGCCTCACGAGAGGGTCTTGGTTGTGTGTTGATGCAAGAGGGGAAAGTGGTTGCCTATGGCTCACGTCAGTTGAAAATTCATGAGAAGAATTACCCTACGCATGATTTAGAATTAGCAGCTGTGATTTTTGCCTTGAAGATTTGGAGGCATTATCTTTATGGTGAGAGGTCTGAGGTATTCTCGATCATAAGAGTTTGAAATATCTGTTTACGTAAAGACTTGAATTTGAGGCGAGAGGAGGTGGATGGAGTTCATTGAGGATTATGACTTTGAGTTGCACTATCATCGAAAGGCCAATGTTGTGGCCGATGCCCTTAGCAGAAATCTATTGGTAACGAGCTAGCATAACCATCCGAGTGGGAGATGTTGGGTGCACTTGGGGAGTTTGATTTGCTTTGGGTGAATCCGTTGAGGTCGGCCTTGTTTTCTGTTGTTCTTGAGCCCTACACTTGTGACTCGGGTGTTAGAGGCTCGGAGGGGTGATCTTGAGGTAGAATCTCTCCGAGAGAAGATTTCGATGGGAAGGTTGAGAAGGGTTTAGCGGTGTATCCCGACCGAGTGTGAGATACCGAGACCGTTTGTTTGTCTTGAGTCTTGCCGAGAGGAGGTACTCCGAGAGTTTCATCATTCGCGCCTTGCGGTGCATCCGGGAGGTACTAAGATGTATCAGGATTTGGGCCGCCAGTTTTGGTGGCGGGGTATGAAGAGAGATGTGGCAGCTTTCGTATCTAGGTGCCTTATTTGTCAGCAAGTGAAGGCCGAACATCAGAGGCCAGCGGGTTTGTTGCAACCCTTGCCTATTGCCGAGTGGAAGTGGGAGCATGTCACTATGGACTTCGTTATGGGTCTTCCGAGGACTCAGCGGGGTAGTGATGCTATTTGGGTGGTTGTAGACCGGTTGACAAAGTCAGCGCACTTCATTCCTATGCGTGTTAGAGATTCGGTAGATCATCTTGCCGACTTATATATCCGGGACATAGTGAGGTTGCACGGGGTCCCAGTGACGATCGTCTCAGATAGAGATCCTCGTTTTACCGCTAGGTTGTAGCAGAGTTTGCAGAGTGCTTTAGGCACTAAGTTGACTTTTAGCACGGCTTATCATCCTCAGACTGACGGGCAGTCCGAGCGTACTATTCAGATCCTTGAGGATATGCTTCGGGGTTGTGTTCTCGACTTTAGTGGGTCGTGGGAGAGGCACTTACCATTAGTGGAGTTTGCCTACAACAACAGTTTCCAGTCTAGTATCGGTATGGCACCGTTTGAGGCCTTGTATGGCCGACCGTGTAGATCTCCAGTTTGTTGGGCCGAGGTGGGTGATGCACCTTTGTTGGGTCCAGAGTTAGTAAGGGAAACGACGGAGAAAGTTTAGCTTATCCGTAAGAGGCTCGTTACAGCCCAGTGTCGTCAGAAATCTTATGCTGACCGTAGGAGGAGACCTTTGGTGTTTGAGGTGGGTGATCATGTCTTTCTGAAGATATCACCCAAACGAGGCTTGATGAGGTTTGGAAAGAGCGGGAAGTTGTCCCCTCGGTTTATTGGGCCTTTTGAGATCCTTGAGAGGATTGGCGAGGCTGCTTATCGTTTAGCTTTGCCCTAGCTTATCGGAGTTCATGATGTGTTTCATGTGAGTATGCTTGAAGTATGAGCGGATCCATCACATGTGTTGGATTGGGTGATTTAGTAGTTGATGAGGATGTCTCTTATGAGGCGAGACCAATTCGGGTCTTGGATAGGCGGGATCAAGTTTTGCGAGGCAAAACCATCTCTTTGGTGAAAGTTTTGTGGAAACATCACGGAGTGGAGGAAGCCACTTGGGAACGTGAATTGGAAGTCCGTGAGAAATATCCGGACATGTTTAGTGATTAGAAATCTTATATATAGATTTTTGTAATATTGTTGAACTTGAGAATTTTATATATGTCTTAAGTTGGAAAACATTGAGAATGTTTTGGATTTAATGTTAGCATTTTGAACTTTCCTTATTATGGAAGTAGAATATAACATTTATATATTGAATGTGTTGTTTATATCATGAGATTGAATATGATATGGAATTTGTTAACATTGAAAGGAATAATGCATAATATTGATGCAAGTTGAATATATGTTGATTTATACATATTGTGAGATGCCTCTTGATAAGAGATGAAGTGACCGGTATCGGGTCAAGTTGTTGTTTATTGTTTTATAATATCATTGGGAATTGAGAAAAACTTATTTTTACAAACTCATGCTTAATTTCGGGGACGAAATTCTTTTAAGGGGGGGGAGGTTATAGCGACCCCGGTCTTTTCCCATTCAATGTTGTATCCGGACTTAGGCTCCGTAGATTCTATCCTTGTGTAATGGTTGTTGTCATCCTTTAATTCTATTTGGTCGAGTTTTAGGATGTGTTGGGCGTGTTTCGAACGGTTGGGTTGAGCCTTAGCCTAGATGTTGATTGCCCAGTTTTTAGCCTTTCCGCTCGAGCGGACATTCCTGCGCTCGAGCGGGGTTTACACTCTTCCAGCATTTTTGGTCCCTGCAAAATTTCTGCAGGTGAGAATTCTACGCTCGAGCGGGTTTTATACGCTCGAGCGGTATTGTTGGCGCTCGAGCGGGTAGTGTGTTCTCCGCGTGGGTTCTGGAATGGGGGAATCTACGCTCGAGCGGTTATCGTTGCGCTCGAGCGGACCTTGTTTTTGCTCTTTACGCTCGAGCGGTGTGTTGTACGCCGGCGGCCTCGCTGAGTTTAAATACGCAGCGGCGTGTTTTAAAACAGCCAATTTTCTTTCGGTTTATAAAACCCTAGGTTACGAGTTCTCTCTCCCAACTCATCTTCTCTACTAGATTTCATCTATTTAGAGTGAGTATCTAACCTAGTTCCTTCATTAAAAGGTAGAGTGGGTCAGGGCTTCCATTTAATCAATGGTTGTTGATTTGGAGCACTTTGGAATTTGGCCTATCATCTCCGTCTTTCTTTTTCGGTTCTTGCTTCGAGGTAGGGATTTCTTACTCCATTTATACGCTTTAATCCTAAGTGTTGGTATTTTGGTATGTGGGGGTAGTTTGGTAATGCAGGAGAAACCTTAGGGTTTTGGCTTAGATTAATTTGTATAATTAATTTAAGGAAAATGTGGAATTGGGTTTAATTCATGAAGTTGGGGAAATTATGAGATTAATGATATAGTTGGGTAGTTTAAATACTTGCCTATGAGAATGTTGATTTTACATTCATTGTTGTATTTATTTCTTGTTTAGAAATAACTGTTTTGGGCTATCGGTGGAGGATAGTCGTGATTGTTGTAGACCTTGCATGTGGCTTAGGTATAACTGGAATTAAGTCACTTATGTTGATTGTTGAATTAATACAGAACATTACTTGTATTGATTATGTGTTGTATATGGCAATTGTGTGTTTCATTGCATATGCATGTTGTTTGGAGGAGATAGGATGAACTCCACGGTTTAGGGAAGATAGGGATGTACCTCTAAATCGGATTTGTTGGGAGGAGATAGGATGGACTCAAAGAGCATCACTCATATGTGTGCTTATTGATAATAGCAATATTGCTATTTGTTGTTGATATGATACATCATTATAGTGTGTATCAGTTGGAAGTATGGAAGTGTTGTGGTTTGAGCTTTAGTCTCATTTATTTTTGTGACATCTGGATCACTATTATAGTTGGCCAGGTTCTGAGCCATAATGATATAATTGGGAAGTTGAATAAATATTGGAAAGTGAAAGGTGTCATAGACAATGTAGACATTCGTGTCATGAAATTGGAAATTTATTATCTTGTGTTAACCATGTATCGAATACTAATGCTTTAGTTAATTCTTATGCTTGGTTTAGTATTTTTCTACTGGGCTGTGGCTCACCCTATATGGGAACTTCATTTTCAGGTTCAGGTGGTTCATTACCTCCAAGGACTTAGCTTGTGAGGATCTGGACTCGAAGACTTGCTTTATTTTATTTGTTTTATTTGAACAACTTGTAAACTTTCAAGCCTAGGGCTTTAGTTGTTTTGAGTTAGAACTCATGGAATTGTGTCCAAGTGTTGGCTTGGCAAGATGTAAGCCCATAGGACATTTATTATGATGTTTTTATTTTACGGTACTCTAATGAATGAAATAAGATACTTTATTTCCTTATAATTCCGCATGTTAATATTATGTATTATGGGTTTATTTTGAGGGCGTTACACTTCGGTCCATATAAAAAAATATTAATTTTTAACTTTTAAAATTAGGGTTGAGTTTAAGTTTGAGAACACTTGATGGTCTCGTGGGGCTCACCAAAAGTTATGTTTCGATGATTCGATCAGTTATTTTGTAGAACCCTCAATATATATCATTCATAAAAAAAAAAAAAAAAGAGAAGAGATTAATCTAATAAACATAGCATTTTTATTTTATCACATGTCTCTAAAAAAATAGACGTCAAATATATTTTTAAAAATAAACTTTTTTTTAAGACAATTACGATAAAATTTACATAGAGGGTCATACAAAATAAACAATTCAGATCATTAAAACAGAACTTGTGGTGAGTCTCATAAGCCTATCAAATTCTATCACGTTTATATTTGAATTTAGATTTAAATTTTTCAAAAACTCTACCATAAAATTATATATTATTATATGAAAAATGTTGGGGATCCACAATTTTGTATCTATAAATTCAAGTACAATAATGTGGCAAGATAATTAGACACTATATCTACTACTACAATTAAGTGTTTGACAAATTCAAAATTAACATATATTAGTATCAATTATGCCACATCATTGTGAATTAAATTAGATTTTTTTTAGAGTTTCATTATTATTATTATATGATGAAGTTTTCTAATGGATGAAAACCATAAAGTGACCATTCACAAAAATTCGGAAGTCTTAGTGCCTGTTGCTACATGGTGCCTTTGACTATTGCTATATGGTGCCTTTTCAGGGGCAACGTTTTGAGAAGAGTATACACTTTTAAAATAGTAGTAGATGTGAGATTTACAAAAAGGTGAAATTCATTTCACATAAGAGAGTTGTGTCTAATTATGTAATTGATATATGTGTTCTTAAAATTTTTCAAACATATTATCAGGTTGTACAAGTTAATTATGAGAATCACTTCCCAAACCTCCACTACAATGCTCACTCCTACCATTTAAGTCTCTCTTCCTTAGAGGGTGCTTCATACTCTACTCATGGCATTGCTACTACGAAAGCCCCTACTGTTGAGTCCACGCTTGCCTCTGAGTTTGATTCCTCTTATTTGGGTTATTCAACAGTCGATGATGCTTACTGTCCTAGGAAAAACCAAGGCTTAAAGGATCCAGAATTATCATTATAGAGTGCAAATCTTTATAATTTTAAATTACTTAAAATTTTTTAATATAATATTTAATATTTTTCAAAATTTTGAGGGTGTGGGCTAGATCCATCTTGGGCTTAAGAGTTTTCATCCAACTGTCCTTGCAAGCTAGGTGTTGCATCACCCGGGGGGTACCCGTACGTGCTAAATAGTTCGGACCCTCAATTTCTTTAATCTAATCTCACGCGTGCAATGTGAAACATAGTTGAGAGTCTAAATCCAACAATTTTTATAGAAAATCCATTTTAGTAAAAAACCTTTGCTAGAAACGGACTGCATTATCAGACCTCAGAGTTGCCACCTAATATTTTGGGAAAATTAGGAAACCTGTGACTCGTGCCAAGGCCATTGTTCGTCGTAACCGGAGATGTCTCGGTTCGGAACCTTAGATATGGAGGAAAAGTCATTAATTGAGCACCTCCGCTCAAAAGATCGGCCTTTACTAAACCATTATATGAATTTTATTGACTTTATATGTTCATATTTTGATTATTAAATAAATCCTAAAATTTACTATGTGAAGCAAACAAGTATATACTATGTCATTCATTTTGGAACAATACAATTTTCATGCATTTTGAAAGAGTTTTGAAGATGTACAACTCAAAGAAATTGAGTTTACAAACATGAAAATCAACATCATTCCAATTAAATGACACAACCTCTATCCATTGGCATTTATAAAGTTATATCAAATAAGGAAATAACCTCATGGTAGAATAATAAACATAGTAAGGAAAACACACGCGGGATGCTAAAGTATAAAAACTTACATATTTATTGATGTCCCATGAACAGCTTTGAAGGAAAAGATGAATTTTCTAATTATCAAACTTTCTTCCTAACACCCTTACGGTTATGGAGTATGCTTTGAACTCTTCGTAAGAAGTTGTAAGTTTAAGCTTTAATGAAATTTTTGGGTATATACCAGTGGATAGAAAGGTTTAAGATTTGTTAAAACAAAAATTATTTTTTCAAAATTTTCTCTTCTCAAGATTTTGTGAAACAAATTTTTTTTTTAATTTTCTTTCTTTTTTCCTTCTTTTTTTTTTTTTGAAACAAAATTTTCTTTCTCAAAATTTTCTCTCTTTTTTTTTCCTTTTTTTTTTAAAACAACAAAATGTGGGACATTTATTGAATTCTTAAACACTCAAAACACATGGCTAGCCATGTGATATTTCCAAAAACACATGGCTTTCCATGTGGTATTTCAAAACCATGTGGCTTGCCATGTGATGTAAGAATTGATTTTCCAAAATTGCTAAATTTTTCAAAAAAGAAAAAATTTAGAAAAATATTTTTGAATATGTTTGAAATAATTTGCTCAAAACGGGTGTAAGGTTGAAATTAAAGCTTAAACCTGACTTTTCTGCTAAAAAATTCGTAAAATGGTAATTCCAATTTTCATCATCGGGTGTTCGAAAGAAAGCGCTCAAGTTTTAGGACCGGTCAAAATAGGGTGTCTACACTAAGAAATAAAGTAAGGGATGTCCTTTTCTTCTTACTTGTTAGCAGTAGTAGGAAGCAATCTCGATAAGTTTATGAGCTAACCTATTTCTATGATTACGTTTACTAAATGTTCATATCTTCTTTAAACACCGTTAATAGTTACCCTTAGCTTCTCTATTTACACTATTTCTTTTTTAATTACAAGGCTAAAATTGGCACAAATGACCGGATTAAGGCTTTTTATGTCGCTTTTTTGAAGCCTTTTTAAAGTAATTAGAGTTGAGTTTTTTGGCAAAAAATTATTAATTCCAAATGATATAGAGCTTTGGGTGATTCTATTTGCATAATATCAAACCTTTTAGTATACACCAATTCATAATTTTTTTATTATTATTACTCTTATGTCCTTTTATCAAATTACCATTTTGGACATAATTCTAAACCCTATACTCTCAATACATACCTTTCTTCATTAGAGAGCACAACCACCTACCACTATCACCACCACCCTCCATGGCCTGCTTTTTACCTTCAGCTACCGTCACCGATACCAACCACCATGACCATCCTCTCTAGCTACCATCGCAACTTCTATAGTATCCTTACTTTGCTGTTCCACTGCCTCTTGCCCCCACTAACACAACCATCACAACCATTCCCTCACCGGTGACCCCTTCCCCTGTTGCAAACCCTTTCCCCTCCCATCACTAGCGATTCTTCACCATAGCGAACAACCAACACACGCTATCACAAAAGCCCCATCGTCTTCCATCCCCGCCATCACGAATAGCCCTGCTGTCCAGCCCCACTGTCACGACCTAGCCTTTCACTCCTACCATTGCAATCTAGTCCACATCGTCCTTCATTGCTATATATATAGAGAGAGTGTGTGTGTGTCTTGGACAATCTTCGTTGCATTCGAAGAATAGATTAAAGAGAGGAGAGAGATTGTTTGATTATAAAAATCAAAACAGTATTAAAAAAAAAAAGACTTTTATTTTGTTATTAAAACAAAATCAAAATCTGAAAAAGGAAAAATACTTAAAATTGAAATTAAATTAATTACTTACCTTATTAATTTTTGAAACAAAAATTTTGATCAAATCTGGTGTTTAACACTGTGTCCTTAAGACAGATTCATCATCTCCATGGTGCTTTCAGATTATGAACGTTTATCTCCCACGATAAAATGATCAACAGTGAATAGTAGCAGTACTACAAACTATTCACATAACAAACACACTTAGTGTTTACACTATTTCTCACAAGAAAAATAATGCAGCAAGAATGCAGAGAGCAATAGTAGATAGGATGAAATTTCTCAATTAAAAAATTAGTTGAGAGATTGCCTATTTATGGATGAAAATAGTAGCTGTTCGGTTTGAATCCAACAGGTATGACACCTGTTCGGACAGATCTGGTTTGATTTGAACAGATAAAGATTTGAATTTTAAACAGATAAAAACTATTTAGGTCTGAGTTTGAAAAGATTTGGATCTGTTTGAATAGATATGTAACATGTACAGAAATTCTGAAGAGGTGCAAACCAAAATTTGAATTTTATTTCCAACCAAAATTTGAAATAAAATCGAACAGAATTTATTTCCAAACAAAAAATAAAAATAAAATTCAAATGTAATGTTTTTGGCCCAAAAAAATAAGTATTGGGTCAGACAAGTCTAACCTAACCTCACACCACGCACCCAAGCCTAGGCCCTGCCAGCCTTTCCCAACCGACCGGACGGACGGCGGCGACGGTGCGCACGTGTGTTTATTTTTGGATCCAATAGGTCTAGTCCACTTTGCCTATAACCTCTCTTTTCTACAAATTTGGAGTGCCCCTTGGAGCCCTCACCAAGTTGCAAACTCAAGCCTTATAAACCCACAAAAGTTTGCTCACCAAACTAATGTGGGACAAACCTTTAAGAAAACTTCACCAATATACCATTTCTATGGAGCTCTCTTTGGCTTCAATTTTCCATTCACCCGATAATGGTTTTGGGCAACCAAATATATTACGTGAATCACAACGTGGCATAGAATGCGTTACCACTTGGACTCGTCAACTTTGGCGCATGGGTCCCACTTAAAAATTAGACCAAAGCTGAGGAAAAATATGATTTTTCCAAAACCATTTCTAACAATCCCCTACATGAATGGAATTTGATGACAATAGAAATGCAACAATATGCAGAATTTGTCAAAAGAGTATAAATAAAAAATATCTTACATCAAGATAGGTAGCTTTCAGCCTTGAACCTTCCCTAGTGATAACCTATCAAACTTACTAGCTAACCAATGGACGCGATGTCTTGAATTGTTCAGCCGTTTGTGTAAGCCAAGAGAATAGATTTCACACAAAATATCTTTTGACACATCGTGGTTCTCACGGTTGTGTTCATTTTGGCCTTGAACACTCCTGGTTGTTCATGATTGCTTCTAGAGAATTTAGCTTTTTCATTCTCATAGAACCGTCCCCAGTTTGACACTCAAAAGCAAAGCTTATCCTTAAACCTCTGCATACAACACATGTTGCAGATATCACTCTCATCATAGGAATGGGTAGGGAATTTTAATCCCTTGGTGATTTCTGGCGAGCCACACATAACTTAGTTATCCCTTTGAACTTAATTCTTGGGATCTCTAGTCATTTAAGTAGGGTTACCATTATGATGACTCTTATGTAATAGGCTTTAATCGCATCCCATTCGATGAACTATACACTTCCTCTTTTGTCAAACCTTTTGTTAACGGATCCGCAATATTCTCTTTAGATTTTATATAATCTATTGAGATTATTCCATTTGAGAGCAATTGTCTCACGGTATTATGTCGAAGACGAATATGTCGTGATTTATCATTATACATATGATTCTCTGCCCTGTCTATTGTAGATTGACTATCACAATGAATGCAAATAGTTGGCACAAGTTTTGGCTACATTGAAATTTCTTCTAAGAAATGGTGAAGCCATTCTGCTTCTTTGCCTGCTTTGTCTAAAGCGATGAACTTAGATTCAATTGTGGATCATGCGATGCATGTTTGTTTTGTAGATTTCCAAGAAACAACAGCGCCTTCCAGAGTAAAGACATATCTACTAGTGGATTTTGAATCTTTAGTATTCGATATCCAATTGGCATCACAATAACTTTCTAGTACTGCAGGATATCGAGTAAAGTTCAAATCATGATCATGGGTAAATCTGAGATATCTAAGAACCCGAATGATTGCTTTCCAATGGTCTTCTCCAGGGTTACTAATGTACCTACTCAATTTACTGATAACATAAGCTATATCAGGACGAGTGCAATTCATTAGGTACATTAGGCTTCCAATGATTTGGGAGTATTTTAGCTGAGACACCATGTCACCTTTATTTTTTGATAAATAAAGACTGATGTCTACATGTGTTCTAGCTACATTCATATCATCATTGATAATTTTACCAAGAATTTTCTTAATATAAAGACATTGAGATAATTCATATCCATCAGATGTTTTAGTAATTTTCATTCTCAATATTACATCTGCAACCCTTGTATCTTTCATATCAAATCTTTTGTTAAGCATTTGCTTAGTTGATTTGATCATGTTTTGACTGTGTTCAATGATAAGCATGTCATCCATATAAAGACAAAAGATAACATAACCTTTGTCAGTGTTTTTAACATAGACGCATTCGTCACATTTGTTTATCTTAAACCTATTAGTAAGTATAGCATGATCAAATTTTTCATGTCATTGCTTAGGTGCTTGTTTTAATCCATAAAGAGATTTTACAAGTCGACAAACTTTCTTTTTTTACCCTGGCACTACAACCCCTTTAGGTTGCTTCATATAGATCTTTTCATTTAGATCACCGTTTAAGAAAGCTGACTTGACATTCATTTGATGTATCTCTAGATTATACAACGCTGCTATAGCAATAAGCATGAAGATGGATGTTATTCTTGTCACAGAGGAATATGTGTCAAAGTAGTCCAAACCTTCCTTTTGTCTGTAACCTTTTACCACAAGTCTTGCTTTATACTTGTCTATTGAACCATCTGTTTTCATTTTTTTCTTGAATATCCATTTATATCCAAAAGGTTTAGAACCGGGTGGAAGATTCACCAATTTTCAAGTATGATTTTGCATAATGGATTTAATTTCATTATTAACAGCCTCTTTCCACAAAGATGCTTTTGGGACCTGTCATTGCTTCCTTAAAGTTTTGAGATTTATTTTCTAACAAGTATGTCAGAAAATTTGGACCAAAGGATGTTGATGTTCTTACTCTCTTATTTCGTCTTGGTTCATCATTAGTTAAATCCTGCTGGTCGAGCCCATTACCAGTCTCTTGTGTTTAATTGTCATTAGTCTCTTGATTTTGTGTACAATCATAAGTTCTTTTCTGTGAACTTAATTCCTGTTATTTCTTGTAAGGAAAAATATGTTAAAAAACACAGCATTCCTTGACTCTATAATAGTGTTTATATTTATATCAAGTATTTCTGATTTATAAGTCAGAAACCGATAAGCACTACTATGTTAAGCATGACCAATAAACACACAATCCACTGTTTTTGGTCCTATTTTAGTCTTTTTCGGAACAAGAACTTTTACCTTTGACAAACACCCCCACACTTTTAAGTATTTGTAGAAAAGTGGTCGACCTTTCCTTAATTCATAAGGAGTGCTGTTAGTTTTCTTGTAGGGTATTCTGTTAAGAACATAATTAGCAGACAATATTGCTTCCCCTCACAAGTTCTGCCGTAAGCTTGAACTTAGTAATATGGCATTCATCATTTCTTTAAGGGTTATATTTTTTCCTTTCAGCAATTCCATTTTGTTGTGAAAAATAGGATGCTGTAGTTTGGTGAATAATGCATATTATGCGCAAAATTCATTTAAAGATGCATCATATTCACCACCACTATTACTTCTAACCATTTTAATGGTTTAACTAAGTTGATTTTCAACTTCAGTTTTGTAGAGTTTAAACATTTCCAAAGCTTCATCTTTACTTTTAAGTAAATATACATAACACTATCTTGTACAATCATCGATAAATGTTATGAAATAATTTTTGCCTCATTTAGTTTGAAAAAATTTATGATTATATACATCAGTATGAATTAATTCTAAAGGTTCGGTTTTTCTTTCAACCGATTTAAATGGAGCCTTAGTTAGTTTCGTTTCTACACAAATCTCATATTTGTGATTAGAATCAATTTCAAACTTTCGTATATAATCCAAACCAATTAATCTATGCAAAGCATCAAAATTTACATGTTCTAATCTACCATACTATAAATTTGACTCAAGAATATAAGCAAAATATGTGTTATTCTTATTAATAGAAAGCTTTGGTACAACAGTAATTATATTCAATTTGAAGAGACCATCACTCATGTATCCTTTACCAACATACATACCACTCTTTGTTAATACAAATTTATCAGACTAAAAAATAAGTCTAAAACCATTCTTACTTAACAAAAAATCAGAAACTAAATTCTTTCGGATGTCTGGTATATGTAGCACGTTGTTGAGGGTAAGTTCCTTCCCCGATGTCATCTTCAAAACAACTTTCCCTTGTCCAACCATAACAGAAGTAGATCAATTTCCCATGAATAGTTGCTTACCACTTGCAGCCTTATTATAAGTAGTGAACATCTTCTTGTCTGCGCAAATGTGTCGAGTTGCCCTAGTGTCAACCCACAATTACTTGGGATTTCCAACCAAATTAGTTTCAGACACCACAGTAGAGAGATTGATGTCATTTACCCCGTCAAAGATGTATTTAACTTCTGTTACATTGGCTTGATTAGTAGTCTTCTTGCTAGTACTTCTACGATCCTTTTTAGGGCATCGGCAATAAGAAACACGATGTCTAGTATTGCCACAATTATAGCATTTTCCTTTGAACTTTTTATTGCCATTGTTGTCGCCTTGTTTAAGACTATCTCCAGCAAACTTCCTCTTTTTATTATGTGGTTTGTACACTTGTTCAACCACATTAGCCTTGGATTCAACGAGATTTTTACCATTCCTCTTTTCAGCCTTTTGATTATCTTTTACAATTCTTAATCTTATAATAAGTTCATCCATGGTCATCTCTTTGTGTTTATGTTTTAAATAATTTTTGAAATCTTTCCAAGCCGGTGGTAATTTTTCCACTAACTCAGCGACTTGGAAAGACTCACTCAGAGACATACCCTTAGCACGAATGTCATGCAAAATTAATTGAAAATTTTAAACTTGAGAAATTACCGTTTGAGAATCTACCATAACAAAGTTCAGAAATTTACCGACAATAAATTTCTTTGTACCGGCATCCTCTGTATTGTATTTTTTCTCCAAAGATTCCCACAATTCTTTTGCTTTTTTAAGAGGATTGTAAACATTATACAGCATGTTGTCGAGGCCATTTAGGATGTAGTTTCTGTACAGAAAATCGGAATGTTTCTAGGCGTTTATAGCGGCAACAACTTAACGATCACTTTCATCATTTTTAAGTACTGGAGCCTCTTTATAGAGAAACCGGGTAAGATTTAGAGTTGTAAGATAGAACAGCATTTTCTGCTGCCATCTCTTAAACTCGGTGCCATTAAATTTTTCCAATTTTTTCTCCATGATTTATTGGAACTTGAACATAGTTCTGGATAGGGACCGGAGTTGTTGTAACAATTGGAGTACCATTTTCAGTTGCAGTAGCCATAATATCTGATTACAAAAATCAGAAAAATCAAAACACAAATTAATTTCTAGTTACTAAATCCAGAAAATAAATTATAACACAAAATAATTTAAATTTTTTAGTTACTAAAACCAAAAAAATAAAATACTATTCACTAAATTTCTGTAACACTGCTACACAAAATAATATTCTGAAATTGTTAATGATAACAGTATATTACTACTATATGCCAAAGAAAATAAACAATATATTACTACTATTTATCAAACAGTATATGACTACTTCTTGTATTTTCCAACCAGAATATTACTTTGTAAAAGCACAAAAAAATTAATACAATGAGGACATAGAAAATAAATATGTCTTAAGATTATTGGACAATCTTCATTGTATTCGAAGAATGGATTAAAGAGAGGCGAGAGATTGTTTGATTACAAAAATCAAAACAGTATAAAAAAATAAAAAATAAAATCAGATTCTTATTTTGTTACTAAAACAAAATTAGAATCTGAAAAAGAAAAAATACTTAAAACTGAAATTAAATTAATTACTTACCTTATTAATTTCTCGAACAAAATTTTTGATCAAGTCTGGTGTTTAACACTGTGTCTTTAAGACAGATTTGTCCTCTTCACGGTGCTTTCAGATTATGGATGTCTATCTCCTAAAATAAAATGATCAACAGTAAATAGTAGCAGCACTACAAACTATTCACACAACGAAAACACTTAGTGTTTACACTCTTTCTCACAAGAAAAATAATGCAACACGAATACAGAGAGCAATAGTAGATTTAGGACGAAGTTTCTCAATTAAAAAAAAATCAATTGAGGGACTGCCTATTTATGGATGAAAATAGTGGTTGTTCGGTTTGAATCCAACATGTATGGCACTTGCTCGGACAGATCTGGTTTGATTTGAACAGATACAAGTTTGAATTTTGAATAGATAAAAACTGTTTAGGTTTGAATTTGAATAGATTCGGATTTGTTTAACAGATATGTAACCTATACAGAAATTTTGAAGAGGTGCAAACCAAAATTTGAATTTTATTTCCAACCATAATTTGAAAAAAAATCGGACAGAATTTATTTCCAAACAAAAAAATAAAATGAAATTCAAATGTAATGTTTTTTGCTCAAAAAATTAAGTATTGGGCCAGACAAGCCCAACCCAACTTCACACCATGCGCATGTTTATTTTTGGGTCTAATGGGTCTATCCCACTTTGCCCATAACCTCTCCCTTCTATAAACTTGGGGTGCCCCCTTGGGGCCTTTCCCAACTTGCAAACTTAAGCTTTATAAACCCACAAAAGTTTGCCCACCAAACTAATGTGGGACAAGCCTTTAGTTCAAACCTTTAAGGGAACTTCACCAATATACCATTTCTATGGAGCTCTGTTTGGCTTCAATTTTTCATTCATCCGATAATAGTTTTGAGCAACCAAATATACTACGTGAATCACATCGCGACATAGAACGCGTTACTATTTCGACCCACCAACTTTGATGCATGGGTCCTACCTAAAAATTAGATCAAAGTTCAGGAAAAATTTGATTTTTCCAAAAGCATTTCTAACAGAGAGAACACTAGGGGCATTGGGAAGACAATAGCAGCAGTGAGATGAGAGAAAGGTTGCATAGAGTAGGTGGCGGCAAGGTGGGTTGCGGCTGTAGTGATGGTTAGGGTTAGGGTTAGGGTTAGGTTTAGGGTTTGGGATGAGAGTTTAAAAGTTGAAGAAAATGAGGGTAATTTAGGACTTTTAAAATTGATGGTGTCAAATGAAAAGAAATTAAAGAATTAAAAATATGTGTGGTGTGTATTAAGAAAATGGTGTTTATTGAGAGTTTGTATGATGTGTAAATAGAATTTCTTTTTATTAGCAAACTGAGCTTGTAAGAGCTACCAAACGAAGCCTAAGGGTGAAGCTTGTGATGAATTGTAATTCAGACGTCTTACAGATCCCTCATTAAAAAAAAAAAAAAAAAAAAAAAAAAAAAACTTCTAAATCCATCCACTTAGAAAGTTTGTTAAGGTGGATTCACTAGATGGGTTTGGATCTGTTCAATTGCAGATACCATCCGAATTGATCCGTCTAAACTCGGCCATTTGTAATTCTTAAGCATTGTTTGATTAGTAAAACTAACATTGAGAGAATTAATGGGGGTGTTTGAGAAGTTGTTATTTTAGTAGGTTAGTTTAATTTTTGACTATTTTAGTAGGTTAAAATTTTTATATTTGGAAAGATAGTTGGAGTTTTTTGTAATTGAATATGATGTTTGTGAGAGAAAAAGTGAAATGATGATAGATTTGATGTGACATTTTGTCTTATTGACTATTTTAACTTATTTTGTCCTTTTGTGAATTTTAATCTAAAAAACCAAAAAATAGCCTTTGTCTTTAGTTATTAAGTTAGATTAGTGAGATACATAATTGTCTATTGTTCACGTTTGTCTTGCAATAGATAATCCAAATTAAATGTTCATTTTGCATAATTAGTTGTAGGTTTAAAAAAAATGCTAATTTTGAAAGATAGACTATCCATTGAAATTTAAATCAGATAACAAAAATTACAATCAAACAAAAATTACAGGAGGTGGGGTGGTTGTTGTGCGTGGAGCACATCAACCATTGTTGTGCGGCTATATGAGGCCATTTAGGAGTTCGTTTTGATAATCCGAACTGTTCATTTTTAGAGTATATCGAATAAAACATGCTTGTAAAAAATTAAATTATTTGAATATTGTTAACCTTTTGATCGAATTGTATTTATATCTAAAAAATAAATGACAAATATGATTTAGAGTATAAAACTGAATATAAATGTGGTTAGATAAAAGAATTAACAATATCCGATTAACTTAATTTTTATAGATATATTTTACGCAATATATTTTAAAAAATAAATAATTTAAATTATCAAAATAAGTTTCAAAATAGGCCCATATAGTCGCGCAACAACCACTTCAACTTCAAAATTATAAAGATATAAGTCCTACACCCATAGAAATATTGTATAAAAAATTTTATAATTTGTTTTTGGATCCCTACTATTGTTCGGCAAAGAAACAGTTGTGCTTTTCATTATCATCATCTGTACATGACATTTTGTTTTGAGCAATGGCATCAACCTCGAAAAACACCTAGAAAAGATAGTAGAGTTTTTTATTTTTTATTTTTTTAATATTTTAAAAATAAAAATAATTTAGAGAATTGATCCACTTTTCAAACAATTTGAGAAACTAACATACTTTTTGAAATCATATTTTGAAAATACGATTTTGAAATTAAAACTGCATTTTCAACATGCAATTTCACATTGAAATGGCATGTTTAAAATGTAATATATCTTAGTGAAGTCTATGTTATCATAAATCACATTTTCAATATGCCATTTCAGGGTGAATTCATATGTTGAAAATACAATTTCAATTTAAAATTAAAATTTTAAAATGTGATTTTAAAAAGTAGGTTAATTTTCTAAATAGTTTGAAAAGTGGGTCAATTCTTTAATTTTTTTTTAGAATATTTAAAAAAAAATCAAAGATAGTATGAGTTTTTTTTTTAAAAAAATATTCTTAAAAAAAAACATTTAGAGAATTGACCCACTTTTCAAACTATTTGGAAAATTAACCTACTTTTTGAAATCGCATTTTAAAAATGCGATTTTGAAATTGAAATTGCATTTTCAACATGTAATTTCATCTTGAAATCGCAAGTTAAAAATGCAATTTATGATGACATGGTGAAATCGCATGTTCAACATGCGATTTTAAGATGAAATTGTATGTTGAAAATGCAATTTCAATTTCAAAATTGCATTTTCAAAATGAGATTTCAAAAACAGGTTAGTTTCTTAAATAATTTAAAAAGTGAGTCAATTCTCTAAATATATATATATTTTTAAGAATTAAAAAAAAAAACTCAGAGAGTATGTAGTTGTAATTTATTTCAAGGGTGACTCTCGTCATATAATAATTAAATTTAGATTATATATTATTTTTCAAGATAAAATTCTTGATAAGTTTTCATGATTCTTAACCTTTTTTTTTTTTTTTTTTTTGAGAAATTACACACACACAAAAAAAGGAAAAAAGAAAAGAAAAGAAAAACTTGAAGTTTAATCATTGTAATAAAATAAATTTTTAATTTTTAATTTTGTCAATTTAAACCCTAATTTTTTGATTTATTTTCAATCTAAACTAAACTAAATAAAAAAATAATATTTTAGTCATTAAACTTAACAAAAAAATAGTAGTTTAGACGTTTTATATACACCTACAATGAGTCTAATAACTAAAATATCATTTTTTTGGATCAATTTTTCTTAATAAAAATAGGCGAATAGTTTAGATTGATAACAAACGAAAATATTAAGATTTAAATTGATAAAATTAAAAACTCAAGGCCTATTATATTACAAGAGTCAAATCCTAAGTTTTTTTTTTTTTTTTTTTTGGTGGAAATTTTCTTCTTTTTTTCTTTTTCTTTTTTCTTTTTTTGGGTTTGGGCATAGGCTCCCCAAATGCTATTTTGGCGTGACCATTACGTTTTGAAACATACATAAAAATATTTAAAAGGCATCATTTTATGATTTATGTAGCCTTTGCTTTTGAACCATTTCATTTTTTGTGGATAAAAGAGGCAATTTTATTTAACTAGTAAGATTGTTGGCTACACAACTGGGGTAGCCATCCCACTGTTGTCATGTTGTATTAAAGATAAACAAAACAAGGAGAATTAGGATATATCACAAGGTCTCCCTGATGTAGGTGAACAACATGGTTAGCCAACATATTTGCAACATCATTGCCTCTCGGTAGATATGCCTGATTTTGACAGTTCAATCACGCCCAGGAGGAGTGAACTGCAATCGGAAATCAACAGTTGTAATGAAGGTAAGGTACACATAGAAGAGGATAACAACAAATATGCAATATCTGAGTCAACTTCTAAAAAGTCAACTTGTTTTTTAGCGAAGAAAAAGTTTATTGCTGATATTTGACAGAAGAAGAAAATACATCAAAAAACAATATGCCAAGAGTATCGTGGCGAAATTAATCAATCTCAATTAAATTGGCAGCAAAAGAAAATGCCCAAATCATATATCACCGTGTTGGTGAGAGACCAACCAAAACAGAGCAAAACAAAACAACCATCCAAGTACCAGTAAACAAAGAAAAC
This sequence comes from Camellia lanceoleosa, assembly GCA_025200525.1. Lineage (NCBI taxonomy): Eukaryota > Viridiplantae > Streptophyta > Magnoliopsida > Ericales > Theaceae > Camellia > Camellia lanceoleosa. The sequence goes on along the minus strand of CM045766.1, from coordinate 86,428,038 downwards.
AGAGCAAACAACACCCAAACTCTCAATAGAGCCAAAACCCAAACAGTGATCTTTACCAATAGCAACCACCTTTTTGCTTGGGCCCAAAACACTAGCAGCAGCCAATAAATCTAAAAAGTTAATGCTTTATTTGTTATATTATCATATTTTTGCTATAAATAATTATTTTTAGATAAATTACACTGACTTCTTCTAAAATTTAGAGGGAAAAAAAAAATAATTTTAGTGTAATTATATCAATTTCCTTTTCAATAAAATTAAAAAAATTAAAATTAAGGAAAAAAAAAATACACAATACACGAGAATTCTATTAGTAAAAATTTAAAAAAAGTTAAATACTTGCAATCTTATCCCAACTACTGTAGATACTATTTGAACTTTTGCAATGTTAACCAAAAATAAAATAAAGTGGAGGGAATGTGATAAAAGAATTGATAAGTTGTGGGACCCAATCACCAAGAAACGACCTCGTTTAAATTCAGAATTTCAAACTGGCCTCTGTTTGCCCAAGTCAAGTATGTGTTAATTGACAAGCTATGGCATTGTTCATTTGTCTTCACTTGCTAAGATTTTTTTTTTCTTTTCAGAACCCTTCACTTTCTAAGATGGGGTTGGTAAGGTTCATATAGTGCTCAAGAATCTTTCAATTGCCCTCAATATTTTTAATTTTTAATTTGTAAGAAAGAAGTAAATAAATAAATATTCAATCCCAAACATTAAGCTAGATAGATTAGCACCAATCTTGAAACAAGTTGTCCATAAGTTCAATCAGTAGGCCTACTTTGGATACATTTAATATGTTAAGGTGAAAATTTTCTAATAAAAGTAAAAAGAAAAAGGAAAAAGAAGTCTATGTGGTGCCCATCTATGGTTGTTTTAGCAATTATGATGTGTCATCATAGAAGTAAATAAAACTATTATATAGAGTTGTAAATACCTCAAGGTCTGCAATATCTTTTTGGCATCTATTCAAGATAATGAAAAATAATTCATTAATTTTTTTTATAAAAAAAATAGTACATTTTTATATATTTTTATTTTTAATAATTTTTTCATTTTTATTTACAAATATTTTATGTTTTAGGTGCATTCAAATTATGTGAATTTTAAAATAAAAAAATTTAACTAAAATATAAATTTTCAAAACTACCACGTTCGAAATTTTTAAATATTTACCAAATATTCATGGGACTATCAATACTGTGTAACTCATTATTGCCTCTAAATTAAAATTAAAAATAAAAATAAAAATAAATTTTTTTTTTGATAACTCCGAAACATGGGACTAATCCTGAGGGCCCTGATGTTAACGACCAGGCAAACGTTCAGTGGCCCGCACAGTAACCCGTGGGGAGTGGAATTCGAACTTGAGACCTCCAGGAGGAGCAAACTCCCAGACCCCAGGTTTTCTTCCCTCACCCACTGGGCCACCCTTGCGGGTTGTGCATCAACAAGTACTTAAAGGATCAATATACAAAGTTGCACAACAATCAAAACACAAGATGAAATTGATGAAAAAACAAAATACACAAACTTTAATCTCAACTTTAATATATATACACATATATGATGAACTCAATCAAGTATCTTGTGGTTCCATGTCTCAGCTTCTCTTACAATGGAATCCGGTGGTGGCGCCACTGTGTTTGGGTGGATTTTCTTGAACATTCTGGGAAAACAACCACAGGAAACTTTTCCTTGATGATCAGCAATTACTTCTTTATCTTCCCTTTCCTTTTCTGTTCTCTTCATCTTCTCCTTATGGAGCTTCCGCATCACGTAAACTTCTGCAAGATAAGGTCCAACCGTTGCCATGAATTAAAAATAAACACCAATATATGTGTGTGTGTGTATATAGCTGTGGATCAGATCAGAGAGAGTATTAGGGGGAAGCCCCCCCCAAGAGTATTTGTGAAGACAATAGTGAGAGAAAAATGAGAGCACAAGTAGAGAGAGTGAGAGAGACGAAGAGAGAAGGATGATATATATAGGGAGAGAAGATGACTCTAGTGAATGAATATATTATGCTTGAGTAGGCACCAAGAAATTAGAAGTATGTATGCACAAGGATATATGCGCAAGTCACTTTCCCTCTCAAATAGCCACCTTGTGGTAATTGACATGCTAACTTTTGGATTATTTTAGTCCAAAAATAAATGACATTTGTGTATATATACATGTATGGGCTTGGACAGCAAGCAATGTTGACTGGAAGTTTGTTACTGTTGAAGACCATGAATGAAACACACACAAGTATAGTGCTTTTTTCAGAAGGAGAACTTTGACTCGTCCTCTTTTGTCCTTTACACTCCTTGGAAGGGCAGAAATTACGGGTATAAACACTACAAAAAAAAATTAACTTTTTGCGACGGTAAAATGCTGTCACAAATATTTAAAATGCCGTCTCAAATTTTTTTTTGCAACGGCAACTGACTTTTAGCGACAGTAAGAGAGGTCACAACAAAGGATGTTGCTAAAAATTTTTAGCGACGGCAAGGCGAAGGCAAAGTTACCTTTTTGCGACGGAATTATGCTGTCAGCATTAATATGTAAAAATCTGAGATTTTTTGAGACGGCACTGTGTTGCCGTCGCTAAAAGTGTTATTTGCGACTGCAAAAAATGCCGTCGCAAAAGTGTTTTTATTGCGACTGGGTACTTGCCGTCGCTAAAAAGTTATTTGAGACAGCACGACATGCAGTTGCTAAAAATATTATTTGCGACGGCAAAGAATGCCGTCGCGAAAGGTTTTTTTTCAACTATTGCCAATATCTTTTGTGACGGCATTCCTTACGTCGCAAAAACAATCTGGTTCTTATATTTGTATTTTTGAGACGGTGTAGTGCCGTCTCATAAAAAAAAAAAAAACTTGCAATAAAAATATTAAAAATATGAAAATTATATGTATTAAATGAAAAATAACTGAAAAAGAAATCGATAATTATATAATAATATAAAAATTCCAATATAAAATTAACAATTCGTCCATAATAAAATATTTTTCCATTCATAACAACACATTAGCAAAATTATCCCACTACATAATATTGCATAATACATATACAATGTTTAAATACATAATGTTGTTCACAAATCAAAATAACGTAAATCAAAAACAAAAGTTTTCCTCATGATTCTTTCGTGGGTAACAAAAATAAAAGTTAATCGTAATCTTCACACGCCTGCATTCCGCAAGAAGCAAACTGCTACCCAGGAAATATCTATAAACAAAAAATAAAAATAATTAGTGACAATATAATTATGTGTTAATATTTTAATTACAAAAAAACATAAAAAATTAACTACTAGATAATTACAAAGATAATTGGTTCTATGTACGAACTTAATTATGGGGCATCATTCATTTAATCTTTTACTCTGTTATTATTCACTAGGCTCCTGCTCACTATTTATATTACGTACGTAGGTGATCAGGCACGTGACCAGGCTCAGAGTTGAGGACCTCGAGTTTCAGTTTTGACAGCCAGCCTTTGTGCTTCTCGAAGAGGTTCTGGTTTGAGTCAAGCCTCGTGATTGTGTTTTGGGGATGTATAAGTTTTTGTTCCTTTTGATTTACGAACAAGTTATATGTTGCACATACATGAAGTGACTTAATCGTTGCATTTTGTTTTAATCACACGCATGGTTATGAAAGTTCGAAGTTATCAATCATGTATGTCTTCAGAGCTCATTGGACTGTATATTTCATGTATTTGCTTCCGCAGCCCCTATTTATATGCTATTATGTTAAAAGGCCTTCGGTAATTTAAGAATTACTGGCCGGTTACGACACTAAACCTATAAGGACGGGTTTGGGTCGTGACAGATTTGGTTTGATTTGAACAGATAGAAGTTTGAATTTTGAATAGACAAAAACTGTTTAGGTTTGAATTTGAACAGATTCGGATTTGTTTGAACAGAAATGTAACCTATGCAGAAATTCTGAAGAGGTGCAAACCAAAATTTGAAATAAAATCGGACAAAATTTATTTCCAAACAAAAAATAAAATAAAATTCAAATGTAATATTTTTGACCCAAACAAATAAGTATTGGGCCAGACAAGCCCAACCCAACACCACCAGCGCCCAAGCCTTGTGGCGGCAAGGCCACATGTTTATTTTTTGGTCTAATGGGTCCATCCCACTTTGCCTATAACTTCTTCCTTTTACAAACTTGGATTGCCCCTTAGAGCCCTCCCTAAGTTGCAAACTCAAGCCTTATAAACCCACAAAAGTTTGCCCACCAAACCAATGTGGGACAAACCTTAAGTTCAAACATTTAAAGAAACTTCACCAATACACCATTTTCATGGAACTCTCTTTGGCTTCAATTTCCTATTTACCTGATAATGGTATTGAGTAACTAAATATACTATATGAATCACAACGCGGCATAGAATATGTTACCACTTAGACCAGCAAGATTTGGCACATGGGTCCTACCTAAAAATTAGACTAGAGTTAAGGAAAAATCTAATTTTTCCAAAACCATTTCTAACAGAGAGAACCCTAGGGACGTTGGGAAGACAATAGTAGGCCCGGCCTTGAGATTTTCGGGGTCCAAAGCCGATAATCAACTAATAAATTTTTGGGGCCTTCACATTTTTTTTTTTCATTGAATGAAAAAAAAAAGAAAAAAAAAAAAAGGTATAAGACAAAAGATTTGTGTCAAAATCACAAAAAATACTTAGTATTATATTACAACAACTAACAAGTGTTGCTTGATCCTTGCTCTTCTTGCATTTTTAGAAGCAAATAAATTAAAAATACTTGAATAATCTAGTTTTTTTGTAAAATCATTTTCAATAGATAACAATACTAATTATTTTAAATGGGCCTTTCAATTTTTTAATGAGTCAATTTATTTTAAATTAGTTTGGGCCTTCCTTAATTTTTTTTTGGATTTAAAACATACCTAATATATTACAATAAACTATAATATGAGTGGATCCTTTTTTTTGATCTATTTTCAGTAGATAACAATGTTAATTTTTTTGAACGGGCCTTTCAATTTTTTAATGGATCAATTTATTTTAAGTTAATTTGGGCATTCTTTAATTTTTTTTAACTTAAAACATACTTAATATATTACACTAAACCATAATAAGAAATGTCTCTTTTTTGGATCTATTTTAAGGGGTCCTAGGCCATGGCTTGGTTGGCCCATGCCCAGGGCCGGCCCTAGACAATAGCAACAGTGAGATGGGAGAGATGCTGCATAGAGTAGGTGGTGGCAAGGTGGGTGGCGGCTACGGTGATGGTTAGGGTTAGGTTTAGGGTTTGGGATGAGAGTTTAAGAGTTGAAGAAAATGAGGGTAATTTAGGATTTTTAAAATTGATGGTGTCAAATGAAAAGAAATTAAAGAATTAAAAATATGTGTGGTGCGTATTAAGAAAATGGTGTTTATTGAGAGTTTGTGTGATGTGTAAATAGAATTTCTTTTTATTAGCAAAATGAGCTTGTAAGAGCTACCAAACGAAGCCTAAGGGTGAAGCTCATGATGAATTGTAATTCAGACGTTTTACAGATCAATCCACTTAGAAAGTTTGTTAAGGTGAATTAATTGGTGGGTTTGGATTTGTTCAATTGAAGATGCAATCCGAATTGATCCGTCTAAACTCGGCCATTTGTAATTCTTAAGCATTGTTTGATTAGTAAAACTAATATTGAGAGAATTAATGAGGGTGTTTGAGAAGTTGTTATTTTAGTAAGTTAGTTTAATTTTTGATTATTTTTGTAGGTTAAATTTTTTGTATTTGGGAAGATAGTTAGATTTTTTTGTAGTTGGGTGTGATGTTTGTGAAAAAAAAAGTAAAATGATTATGGGTTTGGTGTGATATTTTGTCTTATTGACTATTTTAACTTATTTTGTCTTTTTGTAAATTTTAACCTAAAAAACTAAAAAATAACCTGTCTTTTAGTTATTAAGTTAGATTAGTGAGATACATAATTGTCTATTGTTCACGTTTCTTTTGCAATAGATAATCCAAATTAAGTGTTCATTTTGCATAATTAGTTAGGGTCTCATTTCGATAATTCGAACTGTCCATTTTTAGATAATATCGAATAAAACATACCTGTAAAAAATCAAGTTGGTTGGATATTATTAACTCTTTTATCGAATTGTATTTATATCTAAAAAATAAATAACAAATATGATTTAGAGTATAAAACTGAATATAAATATGATTAAATAAAAGAGTTAACGATATTTGATTAACTTAATTTTTACAAATATATTTTTCTTAATATATTTTAAAAAGTAAACTATTTAAATTATTAAAATAAACTCCAAAATGAGCCCAGGTAGTCGCACAACAACCACCTCCATCTTCAAAATTCTAAAGATATAGGCCCTACACCCATAGAAATATTGTACAAAAAAAAAATTGGATCCCTACTATTGTTCGGCAAAGAAACAGTTGTGCTTTTCATTATCATCTATACATGACATTTTGTTTTTAGCAATGGCATCAACCTAGAAAAACACCTAGAAAAGATAGTAGAGTTTTTTTTTTGTTTTTTTTTTATTTGAAATATTCTAAAAATAGAAATAATTTAGAGAATTGACCAACTTTTTAAACTATTTAAGAAAAAACTAACATACTTTTTGAAATCACATTTTGAAAATACGATTTTGAAATTGAAATTATATTTTCAATATGCAATTTCAACTTGCAATCGTATGTTGAAAATATAATATATCTTAGTGAAGTCCATGTTATCATAAATTACATTTTCAACATGCTATTTCAAGGTGAAATCACATGTTGAAAATACAATTTCAATTTAAAATTACAATTCTAAAATGCAATTTCAATTTAAAATTACAGTTTGTTCCTGTGGATGGATCGGACTTGTCCTAACTCCTCAAGCCCACGTAGAAACGGTCTAGCCCACCGAATCACCTGCAAACAAGTTCAACGAGGAACGGGGTAGTCCCCCAGTGAACCCTCCGACTAGCAAGTTAGAGAAAGGAGTAGAACATAGAGAGAGAGATTGGAGATAGAAAAGCTTAACTTTCTTCTTGTCTTCAACGTTTGCTTATATCCTTTGGTAATCATTTCGCTGTCTCTTCCGACCTGCCATCCTCCCGAAAAGTCTATCTCAGAACTTACCTTGTTCGGGTAAGGGGTCTGTTCGACGGGAGGTGTTGTCGTAATAAATGCTGTGATGGGCTGCATTAATGGTGATGTGCAGTGGCAATAACTTTGCAGATCTTTGTCTGCTGATGTGGCTCGTCCTTCACCTGCCATGTGTCTAAATGCCATTGGCTCTTTATGCCATGTTGGATTCCAGTTGTTCTGAACTTCACCTGCTGGGTTATGTATTGGGCTCCGATTGATGGGCTTCGGTTGTTTATAGTGGTTCATGGCCTTTGTGGGCCTATCCATGTCAGTAGTACTCCATTCCCGAGTGCAGTTTCAGTCCAACGAAGAGAATATTTATGAGGAAGATAAGTCCGACCAGGATGGGCGGCCGAGTTGGTGGACCGAGCGTGAGATGGTCCGACCGTGAAAGGGGGACCGACCATGAGGTGTGCCAACCGCGAGGGGAGCCGAGTGGAAGGGCCAACCGTGGGGAGGGTGGACTGCGCGAAGGCCGAGCGGAAAGGAAAACCGTGAGGAGGGCTGACCACACGAAGGCCGAACGGAACGGCTGACCGTGAGGAGGTCGACCGCGACGCAGTCGAAGAAGGGGCCGTGAGGAGGCGACGCCAAGGGCCGAGTGGAGGGGCGCGGGGCTCAAGAGTTGGCGTATCAGGTGATGATTTGAAGTGGAAAAGACAGGGTAAGGGGAGGAGACAATGCATCGTGGTCATACATGTGGCAATATCTTGGGGGGAAGGTTAGGCGTTGGAATAGAAATGAAACGATAGGTCATAATGGGTGTTGAAAAGGCAGTTTTGGCGGATGATTTGAAAAGTTTTCAAACTTGCGAAAATTAATTGGGATCCTTGGAATACGGGCAAATCGTGGGCTTTTGGCATCGTTCGATTCACCTACTTGTTTACAAAAACTCAAAACATCCCAAGTGTTAATTCCTTCGTTGCTCACGATTTACTTCTGCAACACTTTTTTAATTTCCTTGCACTTGCATCAGAAACGATTTGCAGACATACCACAGAAATGGCCCAAGAAGAAGCTGTGAATGTGAGGGTGGATCCACTTGGTGATGATGATGCAGTGGAGCTAGCGGCGCAGTATAGAACAGAGAGGGTGAGGGAGTCGGTGGTACGATCCCATGGTTCCACCATGATAGCAGCTCCAAAGCCAATCAGCCAGGCGGAACCAGATCGTTGGCACACGAAGGCTGACAAATCCACGATTACTGCGGCGGAGTTGGAGGCTATCCGCGAAAAATACCATATCCCTATGGAAGTAGAGTTATTGCTGCCGACATCAACAGAAAGGCCGTCTGATGCCAGGCCAAGGGAGTTTTCCCTTTATGAGGAAGCTCTGAATGGAGGACTGAGGTTGCTATTGCCGCAAGTGGTGGTGGATGTACTCAACTGTCTGGAGGTAGCACCAGGCCAACTAATGCCCAATGCATGGAAGATCTTGCTGGCCTGTGCAAGTGCGTGGCCGAAGGTGAATGGAGGGGAGGCTATGACAGTAGGCGAATTCTTTGCATGTTATAAGGCCTCAGGGCAGCAAGAGACGTGGGTCACTCTTCAAGCAACAGCGGGGAAAGGGTTAGTGGTGGGGCTGTCGTCGTCGATCAAGGGATGGCGACCACGATGGTTCTACGTGTCTGCCAATAGAGGGGTTTGGAGTGCGCACCATTTCGAAAGTACCCATCAGGTCTACGGAGCCAAAACTGGAAGCAACCGCAGAGGGGAGGGTGAAGAGGGTAAAGGAGTGGAGGGAGAAAGAAGGGGCCAAATGGGACGAGCTCATTCATCCGTCTGCATTGTTTGAGGCAGGGTTGGGTCCAAAGCTAAGTAGGAGCGGAGTTGGAGGCGAGGAGAAGGGCTCAAGAGGCGGAGGATCAGACCATCCTTGCTAAAGCCCAGAAATTCAAAGAGTTCCAGGCCGACCGACCACCAAAACCGGTTGTAAGAGAGAGGATTCGACCTCGCCCCAAACCCTTGGGGGAGAAAAACTTAGGCGAATTTGTGCCACGGCCGCCCCCAACAGACCCTTTGAAGGAGAGGTCTTTGAAGGAGATGGAGGCGTTGGGCGTAGGGAAGAAGAAGAAGAGGGTGAGGCGGAGTGAGAAAGAGCCTGCCCAGAAGAGGAGGAGGGAGACAAGTGTAAAGGAAACCAGTGCTACCAAGGGGGCTGAGGGGGGAGAAGTAGAGGAGACCCCAAGAAGGGTGGGTGGCCCAAAAGTGGTAGATGTTGCTTCAGAGGGCATGGAAGTGGTGCCAGTGGTGGTGGCGACCGTCGCAGGGGTCGCGAGAGCTGCCCCTGAAGGGCAAGAAGAAGATGGCGCAAGCGGCCCTGACTCAAGAAGAGAAGAGCAGCCCTAGGGGGGACCTGCACCCCAAGAGGGGGTTAGTCGACCAATGATCTACCACGCTCATGGTGGTAGTGGAAGGAGAAAAAGGCCCAGCTAGGCGAGGCGGAACCGCTGGTGAGGATCGTGAAAGAGGCGACCTGGCAGCATCCAGATTCAACGAGGCTGAACTGCTGAGGGGGTTATTGTAATGACCCCATCACGTATAACAATTAGCATTTAATTAATTAAGGAGATTTGGAAATTAATTGCCAATTATTATAATTTAATCTGGGATTCACGACAATTATGGAGATTGATTCATATATGGTTTTATCAAGGATTTATTTGGAATTAGAAATTAAGGGTCTAAATGGCTTAAGGAAGTGAAGTTAAAAAGTTGAATCAATTTAATCTTAATTATGGACCCATTCGGGAGTTTAATTAAATATTCGTTTCAGTTTAGTAAAATTAAGGTTCGATTAATTAGATCCTAATTGGAGTTAATTAAACTAATTAAATTATGAAGATTGAGAATTGTGATTATTGCGAATTAAATTTATTTATGGGGTGTCCTATCTGAATATGTAATTTAATTGACAGAAACTTGGGGTCTGATTAGAAATTGAAGACCTAAATGATTTAAGAAACCAAAATTGAGGTTGGAAATAAGTTTAATTTAATAATTGGAGCCTTTTAGGAGTTCGATTACAAATCTGATTCAGATTGATAAATTTAATTATATTTAATTAGGCTTTAATGGAAGTCAAATTGACTAATTAGATTATATGGGATTTGGGGTTAATTATAATTAACTAATTTTATGCTGATCAAAATTTATTAAGATCAAATTATGCTTAATTAAATTAACCCTAGACAAAATTTGAGTTATGGACTAAATTAGAATTGTGGGTATATATTATATATATTTATATATAATAAATTGTTAAACCTTCAATCTCTTCAATCTCTTTATGTGCACATGAGGAGAGAGAGAGTAGGCAACCCACTGATTAATTGAGTGAGTGCATTCTGTGCTTGTTTTTGGTCTTGACAAAACCGTGGGAGAGAGAGAGACCACCGTGGGTGAGAAAGGGAGCCAATTCCTTAAACCTTTGTTGGAAATTTGAAGGAAAACCAAGAGGAAAGTGAAGAAAAGGTAGGAGAAACTCAAGTTTGGCTTGGATTTGTCAAAGTTGTGCAAGATTAAGTGTCTATAAAGACTCTAAGTAAGGATTTTGTCTCTCAAACCTTAAAGATTCTATGGTATAGAGTTGGATTTATGGGCCATCATATGTATTTTGCTTTAGCATGTTAAGAAGAAGGTGATTCCTTCCATACATACATGAATATGTTGGATTTTGAAGTTATATGTTGCATGCATTCTAGGATTGAGTTATGTTGAAATTCAATCTTATAATTTGAAAGCTATGGAAAGGGATTTAGATTAGATTGATACATACATCATGAATTTTGAAGGAATTAAAAAAATAAAGCTTTGTAGATATTATGAATTGTTAAGAGTTGAATTGCATGTAAAATCAAGTTTATGGAAGATAGATTAGAAATTAATTATTAAGAGATTGATGTTGAGATTAAATATTTGAGTTTGATTTTCTTCATCCTTCACATAATTGAAGTTTATCATTACATGCATGGTAAGTTTCCTAGATTTTAGAATTTAATTCATATTTTAAGGTTTATGAGCTTGAGATTAAATTGTGATATAAATTAAGAAGTCAAAATGATGATGTAAAATTGGTTGGACTTGATAAGTGTTTTATACATGCACTATGGATTTTGAGGAATTTAAGGCAAACAATTTCATGTACATTAAAAAAGAATTAATAAAATGGTGTAGGAATTAAATTAGATTCAAAATTATAGAAGTTAATTTGAAAATAACCATTTTGGGTTTGAATTTATTTGTCTGATATGAAATTGAGTTCAATCACACATGCATCATGAATTAAGAAAGCTATGAAATTAGTCTCATGAATTAAGTAAGAAATTAAGTAGACTTTAATTTCATGTTTGAAGGGAAAGTAGAAAGAATATAAAACTAGTAATTTTGATGTCAATTTCATACATGTAAATAATTTTCTAAGGAATTTATGACTTTAATTTCATGTTTGAAGGGAAAGTAGAAAGAACTTGAAATCAATTTTATGTAACAAAAAAGAAAAGGAGAAATTGGGGCCATGTTAAATTTATGGAGTTCAAATTAGAGTTAATCATTTTGAGTTGAAATTTGGCTTGATATGGAGAGAATGAATTAAAACTAAATTTGGCAATTGGGGCATGTCTTTGAATAAATGATTTTTGAATAAATGAGTTAGCAATTTATGACTTTAATAAATGGTTCTCCATGTTTGTATACTAAAGTACATGTTTTGAGACTTTAAATACCAAATTTGAACTTTAATTGTAATTTTGGAATTTCTGAATTTTCATTGTCTGCTCGAGCGAGGGAAGTCCCGCTCGAGCGTGAAAATCGACCTCCCTGTAGTTTTTCAAATTTTACAGTCCGCTCGAGCGGCCAAAGTGGCGCTCGAGCGGAGACCCATTTTCAGCATGTTTTGAAAAGTTGCATTTAGTTCATATTTTATTCTCATTTCTTTCCAATGCATTCTAGACATGATTTATGACTCAATAAAGATTAATGAGCTACCAATCAACATAAATTAGTTAGTCGATAAATGAATCATTGATCTAGTGGTAATTATTTAAGAAGCCAAGTAAATGATCAATCTATTTGGAAAAGAAGGACTTAGTAATGAAAGAATATGTGAAATAAAAACCCGGTTTATTTAAATGAGAAAGAATAAGCGTGGTAGAAGACTAGAAAAGTCAAGTTTGATCGAGGAGTAATATTGTATTTCAATGTGTATATGTTATGTGCTTGTGTTGGTCACGCGCCATTATGCACTTTGATTTATCGATATGTTCAAATCCGTTCGATTTATACTGCGGCTATCTGTGAGTAATAACTTAGTAAAGTTATGTTCAATTGTATCTACTTTCTGTGTGATGAAACAAGATCTGTTTTCTGAAATGATATTTCTGTATGAATGAATGGTTGTCCAATGTTTTCTGAAATGTATTCGTGATATTCTTAGCCTCAAATATGTTCTGTTTCGTCCCTTATGGCCCAATTGTATGTCTCATGAGCCAACTGTTTATGGATCCTTACGTCCCTTTATGGGCCAACTGTTCGTCTCATGAGTCAACTGTATCGTCTCCGTGCACATAAGTCAACTGTTTGCCTTTATGGCCGTCCCTTTATGGGTCAACTGTTTGCCTTTATGGCCGTCCCTTTATGGGTCAACTGTATTTGTGAGGGCTAATGAATGTAGCACGTATGCTTACGCATGACTTATGATTTCTGTATATAATATGGACAGATTATGATTTTGACACGAACTGAATTATGATTTCTGAATCTGTAACTGTTATGAACTACTGGATTCTATTCTATGTAATTGTTATGGACAACATTCATTAAACCCTTTACTCTGTTATTATTCACTGGGCTTTAGCTCACAGTATTATTTATGTATGTAGGTGATCAGGCGCGTGACCAGGCTTAGAGGCTTCTGCCTAGAATCTGTTTTGTCAGCCAACCTATGTGCCTCCCGTGGAGGTTCCGGATATATCATGTGACTATTGCTATGTGACTTAAAGTTTAAGTTATGTTTTCTTGTTTGGTTAAACAAGTCTTGGGTATTTTGTAAATAGAGCTAAGTTCCATTTTGGTCTAATCTGTGTATATATGATGACTTAAAGATAATGTGTATATATGTATATAAAAAAGTTTAAAATTTTTCTGTCTCATATAAGTCTGCACAGCTCAATGGACGTTGTATATTCTTATTTGCTTCCGCTAGCCCATAATATTATGTTAATCAGTTACAGAGGCCTTCGGTAATCCCAGGATTACTGGCCGATTACGATGCTAAACTCATAGGGGCGGGTTTGGGTCGTGATAGTTATGCTCCGCCCAAATGGAGATAACCACCTTAGTAGGGGCTCTGTTGAAAAAAGCGGGGACTGCCAAACTCAAGGCAGATGAGGCCAAAGCCCAGCTTGCGAAGTTGAAGAAGGAGAGTGCAAGTTGGGAGACCGCCCATGCTGATCTGCAAGCGGTCAAGGTGGAGCTGGAGAACACACGCCGCCAGGTTGTGTCGCTCGAGTTCCAACTGGCTGGCGAGCAGAAGAAGTTGGATGAGGCCCAAAAAGCCTGCGCCGTCGCGGTCGAGTGACATGAAGAGGCCATGAGCAGTAATGAAGAGCTGGTCAGGCAAGAAGATGAGGCAGATGTCAAAATTGGCGATCTGCAGAAGGAACTGGAGGGCGAGCGGGCCAACGCAGTGGAGGAGAGAGGGAGGCTGCAGAAGGAGTTGGAGGCAGAGAGAGCAAAGGCGATGGCGGAGAAGGAGAGCCTGAGGAAGGAATTGGAGGAGGAAAGGGCAAAGAATGCGTCTGAAAGGGCGATCCTGTAGAAGGAGCTGGACGAAGAAAGGGCGAAGACAGCCTCTGAGAGGGCGGATTATCCCGATCTGTGCGTCGCAGCAGTGGAGCAATTCAAAGGATTTGCTGAGTTTCAGATGGCAGTTGATGCCGCCGTCGCCAGCAGCTTGGCTAGGCAAGAATCTGGGGGAGGGCGGGCCCATCAAGGGCATCTTTGGAGGCGAAGCTGAGCGAGAGGTTATTAAGAGCTTCCGGATCGAGACTTCTATAAGCACGAAATGACTGAGTTCTGGGATAGTGGCTGGAAGATGTTCAAACGTAGAGCTGAAGAACTGTTCCCAGACTTAGACCTCAGTAGTGTGACAATTGGTGAGGATGATGTGGCCCAAACCCCCCTAGATGAGGGCATTGAAGAAGACCTCATTTCCAGTGAGGAGGAGTAACCGGAGAAGAAGAAGAAAAAGACTTTGTACAGACATTGTTTTTGTTTTGTGTTGGTTATTTGCTTTTTTTCTTTCTTTTTTTTTTTTATTGCTATAATGAGCTTATGTACAAAGTTGTGAATAAATAAAATTTCAGTTGTGCTCTGCATTTGGCTGTGTTTGCTTGAGTGGCTGAAATGGATGAAAACTTGTGATAAAAACTGAATTTAGGAATTCCTCAAGACAGAGTGGGATTGAAGTTGTAATAAAAATAAAGTTAAGGATTCCTTAATGCAGAGTAAAATTGGACTTGTGAAAAACTCAATGCAGAGTAAAGTTAGGAACTCCTCAATGCAGAGTGAAATTTAAAATGTAGTAAAATTGCAAGTTTGCATTTGCCACATTGCTTAAGTAGGTTAGTGGTGCATGGAGTGAAGCATGGCTTGTTAGGAGGAAGGTTGACTTGTGAGAGTTTGATTGAGAAGAAAATAACCTGAGTCTGACCCTGAAACTGTGGCGCTCGGTCTGGCTAAAACTTGTTAGGCAATGCTCGGTCTGGCAGAGGCTCTTAGCGCTCGGTCTGGCCGAGGCTTCTTGTGCTCGGTCTGGCTGAGGCTTTTTTAGTGCTCAGTTTGGCTGAGGCTTTTTTAGTGCTCAGTCTGGCTGAGGCTTGTAGTGCTCAATCTGGCTGAGGCTTTTAGTGCTCAGTCTGGCTGAGGCTTTTGATGCTTTTGATGCTCAGTCTAGCTGACGCTGTTGATGCTCAGTCTGGCTGAGGCTGTTGATGCTTTTGATGCTCAGTCTAGCTGAGGCTTTTGATGCTTTTGATGCTCAGTCTGGCTGAGGCTTTTGATACTTTTGATGCTCAGTCTGGCTGAGGCTTTTGATGCTCAGTCTGGCTGAGGCCGTTGATGCTCAGTCTGGCTGAGGCTTCTTATAAGTGCTGCAGATGAAGATGCTATTGAGACAACATGCAGATAGCTGAGATATAAAATGCTTGTCATGGACAGTGTAGTCCAATCGATCAAAATTTATATTATGCATCAAAAAGAAAATACAACAACTGAGCAATACAAAAGTTAGAATTCATTGATAGTAACGCTTCAAGTGTTCAGCGTTCCAGGGGTGAGGGAGGTCTCGATCTTCCATGTCCTGAAGTCGATAAGTGCTTGGACGTGGTCGGGCTTTCACAACGTAAGGTCCCTCCCATTTGGCCGCCAGTTTACCCTTGGTCGGATTTTTGGTGACAAGAGTTGCTTCTTTCAAGACAAGGTCCCCTTCGGCGAACTCCCTTGGTCGGACTTTGCGGTTGTAGTGGGTTCTCATTTTCTGTTGGTATGAGGCCAATCTGACAGCAGCGGTCTCTCTGAGCTTTTCAATTAGGTCCAGGTCTGCCCGATGGAGCTCTTTGGTTAGTGCTGGATCCGGATGTAAAACCCTAGGAGTAGGCAGACCGACTTCCACCGGAATAACCGCCTCAGCACCGTATGTTAAGCGGAAGGGGGTTTCCTCAATGGGAGTCCGAGCTGTAGTTCGGTAAGCCCAGAGTACATTCCGTAATTCCTCAGCCCAAAGTCCCTTAGCAACTTCTAGCTTAGTTTTGATGATCTTCAGAAGAGAATGGTTGGTGACCTTAACTTGGCCATTGGCTTGGGGATGACCGGGGGAAGAGAAGCATAATTGAATCTGGAGGTCTGCACAGAACTTCCTACACTTGGCGTTGTCGAATTATTTGCCGTTGTCGGAGACGATGGCCTGAGGGATGCCAAACCTGCAAATGATCGATTGCCAGATAAACTTGGTTGTGTTTCGCTTGGTAATGGTCGTAAGGGGTTCTGCCTCTACCCACTTGGTGAAGTAATCAATGGCGACAATTGCGAACTTGGTCTGGCCTCGGCCGGTGGGAAGTGGACCGACCAAGTCGATTCCCCATTTGGCGAATGGATAAGGACTACAAAGTGTGATCAACTCTGTAGGAGGAGCATGTGGGATGTTGACAAAACGTTGACACTTATCACATTTGAGCACGAAATCTGTCGCATCTTGATTGAGAGTTGGCTAGAAATAACCAGTATAGAGTATTTTGTGGGCTAGAGACCTGCCGCCCGAATGATTTCCACAAACTCCCTCATGGATTTCCCGCATTACATAGGTTGCTTGAGCCAAATTGAGGCATCGCAGATACGGGCGTGAGAAGCCACGTTTGTACAAGATGCCATTGACGAGGATGTAATTGGATGACCGGGCCCTGACTTTGGCAGCTTGCTGTGGGTCGTCTGAAAGTTCCCCTGTTGTGAGAAATAGGAAGATGTCCGACGCCCAAGGGATGGGCTCGTTCTGGAGGAACTGTACTTCTTGCTGATCGGGGGAAATGGCAGGGTGGGACAAGTATTCAAGGCGGACACCATGGCTGAGGTCGGATTGATCTGCTGAAGCCAGCTGAGCTATCTCGTATGCCTTGGAGTTTTCTGCCCGAGGGATGTGCTTGATGTGGAAGGTATTGAAGAGGCGAACAAGGGGAAGTACAATGTCCCTGTAAGCCCACATTGTGTCCTCCTTGGCATCGAAGTCTCCCGTGATCTGTCCGACGATGAGCTGGGAGTCGCTGAACACTCGGATGTGGCTGACACCAATATCATTGGCCAGGCGAAGACCTGCAATCAATGCCTTATATTCGGCCTCATTGTTACTGGCCTCAAATAGGAAACGGAGAGCGCATTTGAAATAACCGCCCTTAGGGGCGGTGAGGATGAGGCTAGCCCCACTACCTTCCCTGCGAGATGATCCGTCGACGTTGAGAGTCCAAGAATGAGGGTCTTTTGGTTCGATGGGAGCTGGTGGGGGTGGAGGGGCAATGGTTGGGATAGGGTTAGTGAATTCTAGGATGAAATCTGCGCCAGCCTGTCCCTTAATTGCTGTTCGCAGCCGGTAGGTGATATCAAACTGGCTAAGTTCCACTGACCATTACATGAGTCTGCTGGAGAGTTCTGGTTGCTGCATGACCTTCTTTAAGGGTTGGTCGGTGAGAACTACTATGAAATGGGCTTGGAAGTAAGGACGGAGCCATCTGGAGGCGGTGACCAATGCCAAGGACAATTTTTCTAACAGTGGATAATTCTGCTCTGCTCCTCTGAGAGCTCGACTGATGTAGTAGACCGACCATTGAACAGAGCCGTCTTCCCTGATAAGTGCTGCACTGACTGCGGTGCTTGACACGGCTAAATAGAGGAAAAGGGGCTCGCCCGGGATTGCCTGTGCAAGGAGAGGGGGATTGGCCATGCACTGCTTCAACTGCTGAAAAGCCTCTTCGGATTCAGTTGTCCATTCAAAAGTTTACCGAAGGACTTTGAAGAATGGTAGGCACTTGTCTGTTGCGCGGGAAATGAAGCGGTTGAGGGCTGCAACTGGGCCAGTGAGCCTTTGAACCTCCTTAACCATTCTAGGTGACTGCATCTCTATCAAGGTCTTGATCTTTTCGGGGTTTGCTTCAATGCTGCGCTGGCTAACCATAAAACCTAAAAACTTCCCAGATCCTACGTCGAAGTCGCACTTCTCTGGGTTGAGCTTCATTTTGGTACTTGCGGAGGGTGGCGAAAGTTTCTCGCAGGTCGGTCAGATGATCAGTGGAGAGTTTGCTCTTGACCAGCATGTCGTTGACATATATTTCCATATTCCGACCTATCTGGTGATGGAAAACGGCATTGACCAAACGTTGGTAGGTGGCCCCAGCATTCTTTAGTCCGAACGGCATCACACGGTAGTGGTAAGTACCTCGGTCGGTAATGAATGATGTATGTTCCTGGTCGGACGGGTGCATCAAGATTTGGTTGTACCCAGAGAAAGTATCCATGAAACTGAGCATCTGATGGCCGGCCGTGGCGCCGACCAACAGATCTATGCGGGGAAGATGATAGCTATCTTTGGGACAAGCTCGGTTCAGGTCAGAGTAATCGACACAGAGTCGCCATTTGCCATTGTTCTTGCGGACTAGGACCATGTTTGACAACCATTTGGGGTAGTCTACGTTTGTCATGAACTGGGCCTTAAGGAGCTTGTCGACCTCTACTGGAATAAGAGTATTGTGCTCCGGATGGAAGATGCGCTGCTTCTGGCGGTAGGGTCGGAAATGGGGTTCGACGCGGAGGCGATGGGTTATGAAGGAGGAGTCAATACCCGGCATGTCCGAATGCGTCCAGGCAAATACATCATTATGCTCGGTCAAGA
Source organism: Camellia lanceoleosa (assembly GCA_025200525.1). Taxonomy (NCBI): domain Eukaryota; kingdom Viridiplantae; phylum Streptophyta; class Magnoliopsida; order Ericales; family Theaceae; genus Camellia; species Camellia lanceoleosa. The sequence goes on along the minus strand of CM045766.1, from coordinate 86,409,482 downwards.
GGGCAATGAGGTCGACCTTGGCTTGGGGGGATAGTTGGCTATCGATCTTGGCAGTTTTGGTTGGGTCGGTGGGGTCAATGGGAACCGCAACGAGTTCCTCCACAGGTTCTCCTCTGACCAACTCGTCCTCATCTCGGACGTCAAGTCCTTCGATGATCATTGCCTCATTCAGCTTGACTTCTTTGAATGAGGCAATATAACACTCCCTGGCCACGGTCTGTTCTCCTCTGACTGTTCTGACCCCGAGATCGGTGGGAAACTTGATGGCAAGGTGATAGGTGGATGTGATGGCTTGGAAGGCATTTAGGGCAGTGCAGCCAAGGATGATGTTGTAGGCGGATGGGCAGTCGACCACAAGAAGGTGAGCAACTTCGTGGTCTGCCGTGGATATTCACCGATCGTAATAGGGAGATCGATGGAACCGATGGAGGTCACACGATCGCCAGTGAAGCCGACCAGAGGGGTTTGGAGGGGAGACAAACTTTCTTCCCCAATCTTGAGCTAGCGGAAGCAATTGAGGAAGATGATATCTGAAGAGCTGCTGTTGTCGATGAGAACTCGTCTGACCTTGTAGTTGTAGAGGATGATAGAGATGACAAGGGGGTCATTATGTGGGTAATAGATGCCTGTACAGTCGGCGTCCATGAAGGTGATAGGTTCGGTTCACTATTTCGGCTGTTTAGAGGGTCGGTCCACCGTTGCCACTGCTTTGTCTGAACCCTGCTTTATTTTTCTGAGTTCTGCCTTCTGAGCTGAGCGGGATGGTCCACCACAAGCAAGACCACCTGAAATAACTCTGATCTCTCCAACTGGTGGAGGTGGATTGCCTGGCTGGCAGGGCTGTTGTGCAGGGTGATCATGGCCTTGGTTGGGTTGAGCTGGCTGCCTGGGTAGAGTGCGCCGGCGGTTGTTTCTGGGGGGCTCGGTCCTTTGCCTCTGCTGTGGGCGGGGGTCCGTGAAGCGGCTGAGATGCCTTTGACGTATTAGGGCCTCGACCTAATCCTTGAGGTTGATGCAGTCATCAGTGTTGTGGCCATGGTCCTGGTGGAAACGGCAATATTTGGACTGATCTTTCTGATTGGATGGGATCCGCGAAGGTAGGGGCCATTTGAGAGGGTAGTCCCATTGGATCTGGTTGAGTACTTGTTCCATGGGAGAATTGAGGGGTGTGTACCGCTCGAACCGACCGGGCGGTCGGGTGGGTGCCGACCGGTCAGCTCGGGGGGGTTGGTCGTTATAGTGGGGTGTTTGGCTATTATACTGGGCGTTTCTGGTTTCTGAGTCTTTTCTCTTGTCTTTAGGGATCGGGTTTTTAGCTATTGGGTCCTGCCGAGCGGCCAGCGAATCTTCAGCATTCATGTATTTTTGGGCTTTGGAGAGTAGCGCTGCCATGGAGGTCGGGGGGTTTTTGGAGAGGGAGAAAAGGAAATTGGATGACCGCAGACCGGCCATGAAAGCCGTGAGGATGACCTTGTCATCGTTTTCCGCTACTTGTAGGGCTTCGGTGTTGAAGCGGGTAATGAAGCTGCGCAGGGATTCCTCCTCGGTCTGACGAATGTTAAGGAGTTGGGTCGCCGGGCGACGTTGGCGCTGGGCTCCAATGAAGTAGCTAAGGAAGGAGTCACTGAGGTGTTGGAAGTGGAAATAGAGTCTGTTGGTAATTGACTGAACCACAGTCGAGTTGACCCCTTCAATGTCACGGGGAAAGCCCGACACATGATCTCGTCAGGGAAGGCATGGAAGATCATGAGGGTGCGGTAGGTCTCCAGATGGTCGACGGGGTCCGTCGTGCCGTCAAAAGAGTCAATGGTGGGCATCTTAAACTTGGTGGGCAGAGATTTGTCCCGGATAGAGGCAAAAAATGGTGAGTTTGCCGTGGTAGAGGGCTTGTACTGAATGTTCTGTATGACCCCTTGGAGTTGGAGCTTCATAGCTCGGAGTTTAGCGTCCCAGAGGAGAATGTTGTCACCATGGTCAGTCAATGAGGGCTGGACGCTGCTGGCTTCCCCTTCAAGGGCTGGTACCACGATTGACGGGCGTGGAGGTGGAGGTGGTAGATTTATATGTGGGGGAAGAGATTGCAAACCTTCTAGGTTGGGTGGATGGGGTTGCGGGACAGTATCGCCCGGGGCTCGTTCTTGGTTGGGTGGAATATCTGGAGGTGGTGGAAGAGGGATAGGGAGGTTTCTTTGGAGTAAAGCATTGATCAGGGCCTGGTTTTGCTCGGCCATGCGGTTAATGTTGTTGGTAAGTTCGATGAAATACTGTGGTGGATTGTTTAGATTGGGAGGGTCGGCTTGATGATCAGCAGCATTATGGTGAGAAGCCATAGATCTAGTCATGATCATACACTTTGATGGGTGAGAGGAAAAGGTTACTGGGACAGGGTCTCCGGCGACAATGAACACAACTGGCGCACGGATAAACCACGTTCCCACAGACGGTGCCAACTGATGATACAGCTTGTTCCTGTGGATGGATCGGACTTGTCCAAGCTTCTCAAGCCCACATAGAAACGGTCTAGCCCACCGAATCACCTGCAAACAAGTTCAACGGGAAACGAGGTAGTTCCCCAGTGAACCGTCCGACGAGCAAGTTAGAGAAAGGAGTAGAATATAGAGAGAGAGAGATTGGAGATAGAAAAGCTTAACATTCTTCTTGTCTTCAACGTTTGCTTATATCCTTTGGTAATCATTTCGCTGTCTCTTCCGACCTGCCCTTTTCGCCGAAAGTCTATGCTGTAGCTTACCTTGTTCAAGGTAAGGGGGTCTTGTTCCGATGGGGAGGTGTTGTCGTAATAAATGCTGTGATGGGCTGCATTAATGGTGATGTGCAGTGGCAATAACTTTGCAGATCTTTGTCTGCTGATGTGGCTCGTCCTTCACCTGCCATGTGTCTAAATGCCATTGGCTCTTTATGCTATGTTGGATTTCAGCTGTTCTGGACTTCACCAACTGGGTTATGTATTGGGCTCCGATTGATGGGCTTGGGTTGTTTATAGTGGTTCATGGCCTTTGTGGGCCTATCCATGTCAGATATTGTTAACTCTTTTATCGAATTGTATGTATATCTAAAAAATAAATAACAAATATGATTTAGAGTATAAAACTGAATATAAATATGATTAGATGAAAGAGTTAACGATATTTGATTAACTTGATTTTTACAAATATATTTTTCTTAATATATTCTGAAAAGTGAACGATTTAAATCATCAAAATAAGCTCCAAAATGGGTCTATATAGTCGCACAACAACCACCTCATCTTCAAAATTATAAAGATAGAGGCCCTACACCCATAGAAATATTGTATTTTTTTTTGGATCCCTACTATTGTTCGCCAAAGAAACAGTTGTGCTTTTCATTATCATCTATACATGACATTTTGTTTTTAGCAATGGCATCAACCTAGAAAAACACCTAGAAAAGGTAGTAGAGTTTTTTTTTTTTTTTTAATATTCTAAAAATAGAAATAATTTAGAGAATTGACCAACTTTTTAAACTATTTAAGAAAACACTAACATACTTTTTGAAATCACATTTTGAAAATACGATTTTGAAATTGAAATTACATTTTCAATATGCAATTTTAACTTAAAATCGCATGTTGAAAATATAATATATCTTAGTGAAGTCTATGTTATCATAAATTACATTTTCAACATGTCATTTCAAGGTGAAATCACATGTTGAAAATACAATTTCAATTTAAAATTACAATTCTAAAATGCGATTTTAAAAAGTAGGTTAATTTCCTAAATAGTTTGAAAAGTAGGTCAATTCTCTAAATTATTATTTTTTTAGAATATTTTTTTTAAAAAAAAAAACTCAAAGATAGTATGTAGTTTAATTTATTTCAAGGGTGAGTCTCATGATATTAAATTTAGATTATATATTATTTTTCGAGATAAAATTCTTGATAAGTTTTCATGATTCTTAACATTTTTTTTGGAGAAATTACACACACACAAACAAAGAAGAAAAAGAAAAGAAAAACTTGAAGTTTAATCATTGTAATAAAATAAATTTTTAATTTTTAATTTTGTCAATTTAAACCCTAATCTTTTGATTTATTTTCAATCTAAACTAAACTAAATTTGGACCGTCTTTTGAGGAATGCCTTAGGAATTTGACTAGAGTGTTGAACGATGTACTGAGGCAAACCTAATTTTGAGTTGGGAGAAAAGTCATTTTATGGTTCGTGAGGGTATGGTGTTGGGACACATTGTGTCCCGTCGAGGTATAAAAGTGGACAACGCTAAAGTTGACCTCATTGCAGGCCTACCTCCACTCACTTCTGTGCATCAAGTCCGATCATTGTTAGGGCATGCAGGTTTTTACCATAGGTTCATCAAATACTTTAATAAAATATCACGTCCTTTGTGTAGTTTAGTTGCTAAGGACGTACCTTTTATCTTTGATAAGACATGTTTGAAAGCCTTTGAAACATTGAGAGTGGCCTTAACTACCACCCCAATCATGAAATCACTAGATTGGTCGCTTCCCTTTGAAATCATGTGTGATGCCTCAGATTATGATGTCGGGGCTGTGTCGAGCCAAAGGGTCAATAGGGTACCATATGCTATACACTATACTATTCGCACTCTCTCGGATGCACAATTGAATTGCACTACCACCAAGAAAGAGTTGCTAGCTGTGGTCTTTACCTTAGATAAATTTTGGTCCTATCGCCTAAGTTCCAAGGTCATAATCTTCACTGATTATGCCGTTTTGCAGTATTTACTATCAAAGAAAGAGACCAAATCTAGATTGATTAGATAGATATTGTTGCTTCAGGAATTTGACTTAGATTCTATTTGAACTTTTGTAATGTTGGACCAAACCAACGTATAACGTATCCAAAAATAAAATAAAGTAAAGGGAATGTGATAAAGAATTGATAAGTAGTGGAACCAACCTCGATTGAATTCAAAACTTCAAACTAGCCTCTGTTTGCCCAAGCAAAGTATTCGTTAATTGACAAGCTATGGCATTGTTCATTTGTCTTGACCTTCTAAGATGGGATTGGTGGAGTTGGGGTGCACAGCAAGCATTGCTGTGCAGTTTTATGGGCTTATTTTGGGATCCGTTTTGATAATCTGAACCGTTCACATTTTAGAGTACATCGAGTAGATTATACCTGTAAAAAATTAAATTAATCGGATATCATTAACCCTTTCATCCACTCACATTTGTATTTATTTTAATATTTTAAATCACAATGTCATTTATTTTTTAAGATATAAATGTAAGTGGATGAAAATGTGAACAATATCCGATTAACTTAATTTTTTACAGATATGTTCTACTGGATGTACTTTAAAATGTGAATAGTTTGAATTATCAAAATAGATGTCGAAATAAGCCCATAAGACTGCACAACAATACCTGCTGTTGTGTGCCAAGATTGGTAAGGTTCATATAGTGCTCAAGAGTCTTTCAATTGCCCTCGATATTTTTAATTTTTAATTTGTAAAAAAGAAAGAAAGAAAAAAATAAAAATTAATAAATAAAAGTTGCGTCATATCACCAAAAGATTCAATACCAAACATTAAGCTAGATAGAGTAGCGCCAATCTTAAAACAAGTTGTCCATAAGTTCAATAGGTAGGCCTACTTTGGGTACATTTAATATGTTTGGGTGAAAATTTTCTAATAAAAGTAAAAAGAAAAAGGTAAAGGAAGGCTACGTGGTGCCCATCTATTTTTGTTTCGGCAATTATGTTGTGTCATCATAGAAGTAAATAATTTTATGGGCTGTACATAGCACTAATTGTGCAGCTTTAATTGTTACACTAGTGAGCTGGCAGTAAACAAAAAAATAAATAAATAAATAAACAAACACACAGTCATCACACATAAGCAGTGGGTGGAGTCCACTGTCACCTAATTAGTGATAGTTTTAGAGGTCCAAAATTTGAGCTCTAAAGCATTTTTGAACTATTATATAGAGTTGTAAAGACCTCATGGTCTGCAATATCCTTTTGGCATCGATTCAAGATAATGAAAAATAATTCATTAAATTTTTTTTTTTATAAAAAAGGGTACATTTTTATATATTTTTATTTTTAATATTTTTTGTATTTATTTACAAATATTTTATATTTTAGATACATTCAAATTATGTGAATTTTAAAATAAAAAAACTTAACTAAAATATGAATTTTCAAGACTACCACGTTCACATGTTAAGTATATTCCAAAATTATTAAATATTTTTTTTTTTTTTTGGGTACATCGGAAAAGAAAATTATTAAATATTTACCAAATGTTAATGGGACTATCAATATTGTGTAACTCATTATTGCCTCTAAAAAAAAAAAAAAAAAATTTAATTATTAATTTTATCAATTTAAACCCTAATCTTTTGATTTATTTTTAATCTAAACTAAACTAAATAAAAAAATAGTATTTTAGTCATTAAACTCAACAAAAAATAGTATTTTAGATATTTTATGTACACTTACAATGAGTTTAATAACTAAATATCAGTTTTTTGATCAATTTTTCTTAATAAAAATAGGCAAATGGTTTATATTGATAACAAATAAAAAGATGAAGATTTAAATTGATAAAATTAAAAACTCAAGGTCTATTATATTACAAGAGTCAAATCCTAAGGTTTTTTTTTTTTTTTTTTGTAATTTTCTTCTTTTTTTTCTTTTTTCTTTTTTCGGGTTTTGACATGGGCTCCCCAAATGCTATTTTGGCGTGACCATTACGTTTTGAAACATACATAATAATATTAAAAAAGCATCATTTTGTGATTTATGTAGCCTTTGCTTTTGAACCATTTTTTTTTTTTTTTTGGTGGATAAAAGAGGCAATTTTATTTAACTAGTAAGATTGTTGGCTACACAACTGGGGTAGCCATCCCACTGTTGTCATGTTGTATTAAAGATAAACAAAACAAGGAGAATTAGGATATATCACAAGGTCTCCCTGATGTAGGTGAACAACATGGTTAGCCAACATATTTGCAGCACTATTGCCTCTCGGTAGATATGCCTGATTTTGACAGTTCAATCACGCCCAGGAGGAGTGACCTGCAATCGGCAATCAACAGTTGTAATGAAGGTACGGTACACATAGAAGAGGATAACAACAAATATGCAATATCTGAGTCAACTTCTAAAAAGTTAACTTGTTTTTTAACGAAGAAAAAGTTTATTGCTGATATTTGACAGAAGAAGAAAATACATCAAAACAAAAGATGCGAAGAGTATCGTAGCGAAATTAATCAATCTCAATTAAATTGGCAGCAAAAGAAAATAGCCAAATCATATATCACCGTGTTGGTGAGAGACCAACCAAAACAGAGCAAAAACAAAGCAACCATCCAAGTACCAGTAAACAAAGAAAACAGAGCAAACAACACCCAAACTCTCAATAGAGCCAAAACCCAACCAGTGATCTTTACCAATAGCAACCACCTTTTTGCTTGGGCCCAAAACACTAGCAGCAGCCAGTAAATCTAAAAATACATTCTATTAAAAATTTAAAAAGGGTCAAATACTTGCAATCTTATCCCAACACTGTAGATTCTATTTGAACTTTTGCAATGTTGGACCAAACCAACGTATCCAAAAATAAAATAAAGTAGCGGGAATGTGATAAAGAATTGATAAGCAGTGGGATCCAATCACCGAGAAACGACCTCGTTTGAATTCAGAATTTCAACCTAGCCTCTGTTTGCTTCGTTCAAAAAAAAAAAAAAAAACTAGCCTCTGTTTGCCTAAGCCAAGTATTTGTTAATTGACAAGCTATGGCATTGTCCATTTGTCTTCACCTTCTAAGATGGGATTGGTGGAGTTGTGGTGCACAGCAATTACTGTTATACAGTTTTATGGGCTTATTTTAGAATTTATTTTAATAATCTAAACTGTTCACATTTTATAGTATATCGAATAGAACATACCTGTAAAAAATTAAATTAATCAGATATCGTTAACCTTTTCATCCACTCATATTTGTATTCATTTTAATACTTTAAATCACAATGTCATTTATTTTTAAAGATATAAATGTGAGTAGATAAAAATGTTAACAATATCCGATTAACTTAATTTTTTATAGAAATATTCCACTCGATGTACTCTAAATGTGAATAGTTCAAATTATTAAAATAGATCCCGAAATAAACTCGTAAGACTGCACAACAGGCACCCCAACTCTAGGATTGGTAAGGTTCATATAGTGCTCAAAAAATTTTCAATTGCCCTCGATATTTTTAATTTTTAATTAGAAAGAAAGAAAGAAATAAATAAAAATAAATAAAAGTTGCGTTATATCACCATAAGATTCAAGGGTAATGCTATAGTGTGCAACTTACACCTTACACCTTTTTGTGTTCACTTACACCTTACACTTACACCTTTTTTACCTTGCACTTACACCTTTTGTGTAAATGGCACATGGTGTGCAACTTATACATTTCATTTATACCTTACACTTACACCTTACACTTACACCTTTTGTGTGAGTGGCACATGGTGTACAACCCACTTACACCTTTTGTGAGTTGCACACCTAAGAAAACCCCAAGATTCAATCCCAAACATTAAGCTAGACAGAGTAGCACCAATCTTGAAACAAGTTGTCCATAAGTTCAATAGGTAGGCCTACTTTGGGTACATATGTGTAGGTGAAAATTTTCTAAAAAAAGAAAAAGGAAAAGGACGGCTACGTGGTGCCCATCTATTGTTGTTTTAGCAATTATGATGTGTCATCATAGAAGTAAATAAATACCTCAAGGTCTGCCATATCCTTTTGGCATCTATTCAAGATAATGAAAAATAATTCATTAATTTTTTTTAAAAAAAAAATAGTACATTTTTGTATATTTTTATTTTTAATAATTTTTTCATTTTTGTTTACAAATATTTTATGTTTTAGGTAAATTCAAATTATGTGAATTTTAAAATAAACAAATTTAAATAAAATATAAATTTTCAAAACTATCACTTTTGAAATTATTAAATATTTACCAAATATTCAGGGGACTACCAATACTGTGTAACTCATTATTGCCTCTAAATTAAATAAATAAATAAATAAATGATCCAGTGCATCAACAAGTACTTAAAGGATCAATATACAAAGTTGCACAACAATCAAAATACAAAATGAAATTGATGAAAAAACAAAATACACAAACTTTAATCTCAACTTTAATATATATATATATATATTATGAACTCAATCAACTATCTTGTGTCATTTTGAGAATATAGTAAAACGTCACATTTTTGAACAAATGTCTAAAAACACGGCTGCCAAAAACATAACAAAATCCCTTTGAGAAGTGTCAAAAACGCAACCCTAAAATTACAAATTACGGTCTATGAAAAAAAAATAAAAAAATAAATTTCTTATGTTGGGTAAGAATATTTTAGTTATTTTAATTTGATTTGACACCATAAATAAATATTAAACTAAAAAGTAAAAAGTTAACTTTTTATTAACTTCTCAAATCACTTCCAAAAATGCCAAAAAAACTTGATAAAAAGTCAAAAACCAACTTTTTACTAACTTTCCAAAACAACCCAAGTGGTTCCATGTCTCAGCTTCTCTTACAATGGAATCCGGTGGTGGCGCCACTGTGTTTGGGTGGATTTTCTTGAACATTCTGGGAAAACAACCATAGGAAACTTTTCCTTGATGATCAGCAATTACTTCTTTATCTTCCTTTTCCTTTTCTGTTCTCTTCATCTTCTCCTTATGGAGCTTCCGCATCACGTAAACTTCGGCAAGATAAGGTCCAACCGTTGCCATGAATTAAAAATAAGCACCAATATATGTGTGTGTGTGCGCGTATATAGCTGTGGATCAGATCAGAGAGAGTATTAGGTGGAAGCCCCCCCCCAAGAGTATTTGTGAAGACAATAGTGAAAGAAAAATGAGAGCACAAGTAGAGAGAGAAAAATGAGAGCACAAGTAGAGAGAGTGAGAGAGACGAAGAGAGAAGGATGACATATATAGGGAGAGAAGATGACTCTGGTGAATGAATAAATTATGCTTGAGTAGGCACCAAGAAATTAGAAGTTTGTATGCACAAGGATATATGCACAAGTCACTTTCCCTCTCAAATAGCCATCTTGTGGTAATTGACATATTAAGGCCAAAATTTGGCAAGTTAAATATAATCTAAAAAATAAAAAAATTATACAAAAAGCAAAAAAGTATCATTATTTATAAATAAAAAATATTAAAAAAATATTTTATATATTTTTATAAAATAAATTCACTGACAACGTCACCCCCATTAAGTAGGCCATCATACACTTCTCTTGGGGCAAAAAAAAAATTGCCTCCTTCGAGACAAATAACTTTTGAACAGTGATGGTCGGTCTGTAGGGGCTACCATGGGTCCCATTTTAATAATCTAAACCGTTTAATATATAGAACCCATCGATTAATATATGTCTTAAAAAATCATGTTGATCGGATATCGTTAACTATATGATCAAATCAGTTTTGTATAAATAAAACGGATGGTGTGATAATTAACTGTTGAACAAAACTAATCCGATCATATAACTATCGATATCCGATCAATGTGATTTTTTACAAGTATATAATACTCGACAAGTTGTACATATTGAATGGTTCAGATTATTAAATGGGACCCATGATGGCCCCCATGGACCAACCATCACTGTCTAAAAGTTATTTGCCTCGAATGAGGTAATTATTTCTGTGGAGACATGTTGGGCAGCCGCAGAAGAGCCGTACAATCAATTAATTTTTTTTCCATTATATAATTTTTTACTACACATTTTTTCGTAAAAAGACAAAAAGTTAACCTAAACATTCATATTTTTTTTTTTCAACTTTTTAGTTCAAAAAGATAAAAAGTACACTTATTTAGGATACCCCAAACAATCCCTTTCGGATTATTTTAGTCCAAAAATAAATGACATTTATGTATATATACATGTATGGGCTTGGACAGCAAGCAATGTTGACTGGAAGTTTGTTATTGTTGAAGAGCATGAATGAAACACACACAAGTATAGTGCTTTTTTCAGAAGGAAAACTTTTACTTGTCCTCTTTTGCCCTTTACACTCCTTGGAAGGGCAGAAATTACAGGTATAAACACTACAAAAAAAAAAAAAAAAAAAAACTTTTTTATGATGGTAAAATGTCGTTTTAAATTTTTTTTTGCGACGGCAATTGACGATGATAAGAGGGTCACAACAAAGGACGGTGTTTAAAATTTTTAGTGACGACAAAGTGCTGTCGCCTTTTTTTGCGACGGCATAGTTGCCTTTTTGCGACGGAATTATGCCGTCGATATTAATATGTAAAAATCTAAGATTTTTTGAGACGGCACTGTGTTGCTGTCGCTAAAAGTGTTATTTGCGACGGCAAAAAAGACCGTCGCAAAAGTGTTTTCATTGCGACTGGGTACTTGCCGTCGCTAAAAATATTATTTGCGACGGCAAAGAATACCATCACGAAATGTTTTTTTTTTTCAACTATTGCCAATATCTTTTGCGACGGCATTCCTTACGTCGGAAAAAAAAAAAATTTGGTTCTTATATATGTTTTTTTGAGACGGTGTAGTGCAGTCTCAAAAAAAAAAAAAAAAAAAACTTGCAATAAAAATATTAAAAATATGAAAATTGCATGTATTAAATGAAAAATAACTGAAAAAAAAATCAATAATTACATAATAATATAAAAATTCCAATATAAAATTAACAATTCACCCATAATAAAATATTTTTTCATTCATAATAACACATCAGCAAAATTATCCCACTACATAATGTTGCATAATACATATACAATGTTTAAATACATAATGTTGTTCACAAATCAAAATAACGTAAATCAAAAACAAAAATTTTCCTTATGATTCTTTCGTGGGTAACAAAAATAAAAGTTAATCGCAATCTTCACACGCCTACATTCCACAAGAAGCAAACTGCTACCCAGGAAAAATCTATAAACAAAAAATAAAAATAATTAATGAGAATATAATTATGAGTTAATATTTTAATTACAAAAAAACATAAAAAAATTAACTAATAGATAATTACAAAGACAATTAAGTAAATAATTTTGGCTAGACAGAAATCCGGCTCTAACTTCCAAATCGGGAATTCAATTGGAGTCTCATCTTCTTTCACAAGTCTCTCGTGCCTAGACGGTCGTATGTGCCAAGTTTAGTACTAAACCAACGTCATTTGGTGATTTTGGAGCGTCAACACTTCGAATTCAAATGTCTTAAGAAACTAGTTTGCCTAGACCGAAATCCGGCTCTAACTCCCAAATCGGAAACCTGATTGGAGTCCCGACTTCTCCCATAAGTCTCTCGTGCCTAGGCGGTCGTGTGTGCCAAGTTTCATCCTAATCCGACACTGTTTGGTGATTTTGGGGTGTCAACATCTCGAATTCAAGTTTTTTAAAGAACTAGTTTGCCTATAGTGAAATCCGGTTCTAACTCCCAATTCGAGAACCCGATTGGAGTCCCGTCTTCTCCCATAAGTCTCTCGTGCCTAGGCGGTCGTGCGTGCCAAGTTTCGTGCTAAACTGACGCCGTTTGCTGATTTTAAAGGCGTCAACACCTCGAATTCAAGTTTCTTAAGGAACTAGTTTGCCTAGAATAAAATCCGACTCTAATTTCCAAACCGGGAACCCGATTGGAGTCCCGTTTTCTCCCACAAGTCTCTCGTGCCTAGGTGGTCGTGTGTGCCATGTTTCGTGACGCTATTTGGAGATTTTGGGGCGTCAACACCTCGAATTCAAGTTTTTTAATGAACTAGTTTTCCTAGAGTGAAATCCGGCTCTAACTCCTAAACTGGGAATCCGATTCGAGCCCCGTCTTCTCCCACAAGTCTCTCGTGCCTAGATGGTTGTGTGTGCCTAGTTTCGTGTTAAACCGATGCCATTTGGTGATTTTGGGACGTCAACACTTCGAATTCAAGTTTCTTAAGGAACTAGTTTGCCTAGAGTGAAATCTAGCTCTAATTCCCAAACTGGGAACTCGATTGGAGTCTTGTCTTCTCCCACAAGTCTCTCATGCCTAGGCGGTCGTGTATACCAAGTTTCGTACTAAACCGATGACGTTTGGTAATTTTGGGGCATCAACACCTCAAATTTAAATTTTTTAAGGAACTAGTTTGCTTAGACCGAAATCCGGCTCTAACTCCCAAACCGGGAACCCGATTGGAGTCCCGTCTTCTCCTAAAGTCTCTCGTGCCTAGACGGTCGTGTGTGCCAAATTTCGTTCTAATCCGACACCGTTTGGTGATTTTGGGGGCGTCAACACCTCGAATTCAAATTTCTTAAGGAACTAGTTTACTTAGACCAAAATCTGGCTCTAACTCCCTAACTGGGAACTCGATTGGAGTCCCGTTTTCTTCCACAAGCCTCTCGTGCCTAGGTAGTCGTGTGTGCCAAGTTTAGTCTTAATCCGACGTCGTTTGGTGATTTTGGGGCACCAACACCTCGAATTCAAGTTTCTTAAGGAACTAGTTTGCCTAAAGTGAAATCCGGCTCTAACTCCTAAACCGGGAACCTGATTGGAGCCCCGTCTTCTCCCATAAGTCTCTCGTGCCTAGACGGTCGTGTGTGGCAAGTTTCATACTAAACCAATGCCATTTGGTGATTTTGGGGCGTCAACACTTCGAATTCAAATTTCTTAAGGAACTAGTTTGCCTAGAGTGAAATCCAGCTCTAACTCCCAAACCGGGAACCTGATTGGTGTCCCATCTTCTCCTATAAGTCTCTCGTGCTTAGGCAGTCGTGTGTGCCATTTTTCATTCTAATCCGACGCCGTTTGGTGATTTTGGGGTGTAAAAACCTCGAATTCTAAGTTTCTTAAGGAACTAGTTTGCCTAGACCGAAATCCGACTCTAACTCCCAAACCGAGAACCCAAATTCTACCAGTAGCTTGTTCTAACACTTTTGACAATGAAAATCTCTTAATCGAGTGTTATACCTTGCAAATTGCAATTGCATCCCTACCTAATGGTAATAGTACTTTTCAGGAATTCAGTGCATACATATATAAATTCTAAAGCAAAATGTAGTAGAAAACTACACTAAGGAAAGCCCAAAGCATACAAAATGAAACACATACCAAATGCATCCATAAACTTTGGATCACTTGGTGACTTAACGTCTGCATATGAAAGGAATAAAAGAATAAGTAAGAAAAAGTTAAGTATTTCGAAGGATATTATTGAACCTAAGGTACTTAACATTTTCCAACCACTAGACTTTCTCAAAGCCATAACTAAATCAAACAAAATTCACTTATAGAATAGTTTCTATGCCAATGAATATTAGTTACCCTAAAACATAATCTACATACAAAGGCCCGAAATGTGATTGAAAGAGATGATATAATAAAGCAAATATATTGTCTTTATCAAACAAATAATAAGAATCATAATATTTGCTGCAATCAAAAGACAAATGACATTAACCTTTATCCCATCATCCCTCTTTAGCCTTTTGCCCTACAAAAACAACTTCGAAAGGAAGAGATGCTTAAGATGACCAGTACTCATGTTTTAACACTGCAATATTTGCATATATACCTAAAGAATAAAGAACCATTATGATTAAATAAATCTGATTTGTGAGGAAAAAACTATGAGAAAAATTCATCAATCAAGCTAAAACAAATAAAAAACAAACAGGAATCAACATGGCCTTGTTAATTTAGATAATTGAAAGGAAAAAATGAAAAGACACATGTAGATAGTTGGAGTAAATGGAACACCCAAGTGTGAATATTATTGATACCCCAAGTATCATAAAGTTCACGGGTATTAGTACATGGAGAATTTGAACAAAAGAAGGGTATTTTGCAACTACCTAGAGTCCGGAAAATTTGAAGCTTTTTTATGGCATGTTTTGAGAGATAAGATTTAAAGATATAAAAAGGTTATCCATACATGACTAAATTATGTAAATTAAGTCACTATCTGGGTTAAAATACACAGCATAACATAACACATGAACTCCACTTGCTTTGATCTCAACTACTTAGGGTGAGTAAATATGAATGAATGAACAAAAAAATGAATACAAAAATGAACTTTTGCTTTTAAAGAATGAAGTAAAACAGAGCTGTAACATGTTGATTACCACTCCAATCTGTTTGTGCAGTCCAGAACACCAACTCAACCATACGTATATATATAATTCCATTTTTAACTCATATCATACAAAGCTCAATTCAATAATTTTGGGATCAATTACTACAGGGATTAAAGAAGTCATGTGGTCAAAGTAGAACATATGTAGTAACTCTCCTTATCCTTTGTGCAAGGACTATATCAAAATGCAACAAGTATTCCAAAGCTTCACATGGGTTTACCAGATATTTTATGCTCAACCCATTGTAACCTTGACATGTTGCTCCAGGAAATGAAGATATAATAAATGCTTCAATTGTAGAGAACTTTTCTTTGGCTAACCACCACTCAAAAAATATTGGCAATGGGATACCACCTATAAAAAAACCAATCATAAATTACATTTGCAATATTAAAATTAAATAAAAGATTAATTAATGAAGAATATCCAAAAAAAATAAACAGTTTATACTAGTCACAATATAGAAAAACAGAACCAAGTCCATGGACCACAATATATGGATATTAAACTTTAAAAAATGAAGAAAATAGACGAAAGAACGACCAAAGAAAAATAGGAAAGAACATTAATAATCACAATAAGAAAAGTAGAATACTTAATGAGTATCAGTTTGCTAGACTGACGGGAGAAGTCAAGTAAGGATCACAGCACTTGTGTATTCTTGTGAAAATGCAACAAATTCATGGCCATAATAAAACTTATTAAAGTTTTGCATGTTAATCTCCTAAACATAACATTGGAATATCTTTGGCACTGTAAAGTAACCAAACCCAAAATTGGGAAACAATTCAAAGAAAACAGTATCTGTAATTCCTTAAGTCTAGTGCAAGTGTCCTCTCAAAATATGTATTCTGCACTAATGTAATGAAACTTCTCATGATGCCATTATATAAAGGGCTCCATATTACATCACCATTGTCACGACCCAAACCCGCCCCTATGGGTTTAGCATCAGAATCGCCAAGAATCCGAGATTATACAATGATATCTGAGTACTGAAAGGGCATGGCGGGCTTGAAGCGATAAATAAACAATGTCCAATGAGTTGTGACAGTTTGTATGCAAAAACGATTTTTCATACATATAGACATTCAGTACAGAACAGTATGCACAATATTTACAATCATTCAAGACGAGGACTTAATCCTATGATATAATCTGATGCTATCGGTCTATCTGAATACCAAGCAGAATCTGAGGACAGACAGGGAGATTAAAACACCCCTAAGCCATAGTTTGAAAGGCTCGGAACCTCGCAGTGAGGCATAGTGGTTGGCTTGACGAAACTAAAGCTTGCCTGACGCTCCTAGCCGCGGTCTGGTGCCTGTACACCTACATATATATATGAGCAGTGAGCTAAAGCCCAGTGAATAACACAATGCGTAAAGGGGTTAAGAAAGAATGTCCTTTCAGTATTTTAAACAGTCGTTTGCCTCGGTAGATCAGTTATACAGTCAGTGGCTTATACTTCATGTCATATTAGTCATTTAGAAATCATAGTAATCGTGCATGGCACAACCGATAACAAAACAGTATGGTGGTAGTATGCAAAGATGTAATGCGATAACTTGATAACAATGTGATAAAGATACTTGATGCTTGACAAAGATAAAGAATAAAGAATCTGATGTGATAAAGATGTGATGCGATACTTGAGTTCTTATGGACTCAAGAGGTGTCTCGCACAGATTCTAGAGGTGGCTCACACTGTAGCACTTAGGTCCGTGCAGCACTTTGCTCCAGATTTCACAGATCGGCTTAAAGCCCAGTATGGATTCAAGAGGTGTCTCGCACAGATTCTAGAGGTGGCTCACACTGTAGCACTTAGGTCTGTGCAGCACTTTGCTCCAGAGGTATCTGTGACAGTAGCAGTACAGTAAACAGTAGGTCTTAAAAGACCGAACAGTCAGTTGATGGCCATCAATCAGTAAACAGTAGGTGCTAAGGATGCCACAGTACAGTTCAGAAATAAAGGACATACATTCATTCAGTAAATAATACCAGTTCAGTAAACAGTTCAGTAAACAGATCAGTTCAGTATTCAAAAGATAATCATTTGAACATATCTTTACACAATTGTTACTCACTGAGTTACGGAGCTCTGATAGCTAGAGCGTCTCTCGGTAAGCCAACCCTACACGATATCTGAGATGAACACACACTAAGCTATACAGTTGGGAAAGATCAATAACTTAACCCCTAATTGCCTTGGTGTGATTCTACATCTACATCCTCATTAAGATGTCTTATACCAGGCCTAAGAATGCCTAGAATGGAATGAGGATGCAAAGATGCATTCAGAAAGCGAATTTTTTTGACAGTTCCCATTCCGCCGAAGCAGTTTCCGCCGGCGGACATGCAACAAAGGTCCCCGCTCGAGCGTCAACTCCTCCGCTCGAGCGTGTGACACAAGCCTCCGCTCGAGCGTAAAATACTTCGCTCGAGCGGACTGTAAAACAGTGAGAGATGCTAGGAGCTCAATTTCCCCGCTCGAGCGAACGACCAAAATCTGGAAATTCCAGATTTGAACTCCAAGATCAAAATCAAGTTTCATAGCATCAAAATCGATTCTCTTGGGCTGAATTTCTGGAAAACTCTTGTAAACTCATAATATTACATGATTCCAAGCTCAATTTATAAAATCAAAGCCTAAGGGTAGTTCAATTAAACTCATTTTCAAAACAATTTTCATAAACTTGAAGAACATGCAATATCCATGAATTCAATCAATTCAAAGCCTCAAATGTTAGCTCCACTGAGCTCTTTTCTTCAATAACAAAATGAAATCATGGTCTTAAACATAAATATGAGCATGCATGTAACATTTGCCATGAAAACAACTTTAAATTCCTCAATACAAGCATGCATGCAAGAGATGAGCTTCAATTCAACATTATAAGCCATATCTTGGCTCTAATCTTTAATAACCCTCCAAACCATGCAAGGAGTGATTCAATTCATAAACAAGAAGGTAATTACTCTACCTTAGATCCTCAATCACAGGACTAGAAGCTCAATTTAGCAATCTACACTTCCATTCTTCAAATTCTCTAAGCCAATTCACCATAAAATCAAGCTATCTCCTCTCTCTCTCTCTCTAGTTCGGTTATGCTCTCAAAATGAGCTGAGGAAATGTTTGAATGAAGTGTAATAAGGCTCAAAAATGTTATAATAAAGGGGTCCACTAACAATGGCATTAATGTAAATAAGCTTATCCCTTTAATTAGCTTATTTTAATCCAATGTAATCATACTAAATCAATTTTCAGATAAATGTGCCATAAAATCACATTAATTATGATGAACACAGAATATCAATCAATTTCAGATTTGGCCACCGATAAGGCCATCAATTAGCGGTTTAAAGTATAAGACGAGAACAGATAATTTGGCAGTCAAACAGATAGATTATGCATTTAAACCGTTACGGTCAATTAATCAGTCTTAGATTTCAGTCAGTCAATTCAGTATTTCAATCAATTCAATTATCAATCATAACCGGCCTCGATTTAGCAGTAATCAGTACTTAGGGCTAGTTTGGCATAATCTAAATAAGCCAAAAAGTCAAAAAGTCACTATCTTATTTAAGTCACATCATCTTATTTAAATCACATCACCTCTCTAACACATCACATCAAATCCAACCCAAACCCAACCCAAACCCACCAATAAGTCAAAAAGTGCACTTTTTTAGAACATCCCAAACCAACCCTTAATCCGTAATCAGTGATGAGGGTTATTACAGTCTCCCCTCCTTATAAAGAGTTTGGTCCTCCAAACTCGAATCAACATATGACAACAAAGATGATGCCTATTATAAAGGTAACTTTCACTCTATAACAGGAGCATAATCATATTAAAACAAAATCTTATGCACATTCAATTTTCAGTCAAGGACAGATTCGGATGCATGTTCATTTCCATATTCTTGTCCTGGGCATATATAGATGCCACAATTCTTACTTAAGCATTCGGGGTGCACTCATTAGCACTACTAGAGCAGATGTATGATATACAAACATGCAGACAGATACATATCTGAGACTTATCGGGGTTATAAATTTGCACTGGTCTCAGTTTCATAAGTAATTTCCCCTGTTAAATTACAGAGTTTTGATTCGTCCTCTTCCGAGTTGTTTACCCGATCTTAGTTCAATTTGGTTCTCAATTCGGTAAGCCATCACGGTCAGTCCAGTTCATTCGGGAGTTATCGGTAATATAAGACGAATTGTACATTACTCCCATAGCAATAGGCAGAGTTCTGAAATAAGTATTCATTTACTATTCATCAGTTCTAGTTCTCACAGATTCAGTCATAGCACATGTCAATACGAGCAGTCATACAGATTATATATACTTCCAGACAGTCAGAGTTTATGATCAAAACGATCATATCAACAGATCCCATCGCCAAGGCACAAGAATCACCAAAACCGTCATTTCCTAGTCAAACAAGTTCATGGTCATAACAGTAATACCAGGTAAGTCATCACGGGTTACATACCCAGTTTTCCCACATTGTAAGCAATTTAGATACTAGCTCTCAACAAGAGTTTTCCCAGGTCAATTCGATGAAAGTTCAACCAGGTCATGTCAGATGCAAGTTCTGCCCAATCATAACGAGTAAAAGTTTGAGCACAAGCATCAAACAGAAATTCTATCAGTTACACAAAGGGTCTCATCAACCCACCATTCTATCAGATTAGATCGGATAACAATTCCATCCCTTTCATTTCCAGATGAGGTACACGAGTTCATACTACGGTCATTCCGGTACATAGTTAGTAGTTTTACAATTAGTCTGAGTTCATCAGTTGCCAAACTTACATCAGAGTCCGGTACCATTACAATTCATATCAAAGCAGTACAGGTCATATACAACGTGTTCCTCCCAATAAGTTTACGGGCAGTGCACAGGCATGCAGTTATTCACATTGAGAGGTAAGCATCACAGTCAATATAGCAATTTCCAAATAATTCCTTCATATAAGCATATGGTATACAGTAATACATCACCCAAGGTTCTTGGTGACACATAATAGTGAGTTGCCCTACGAGGGTTCCAGATCAGTCATACAGTCACTAAAGCATAGGCTCGCAGGTTCAATCAAATAGTCATGTCAATTTCTCACAATCACAATCCACAGTCTAGAGTTTATCATTTAGGGTCTCTATTCAGTCATGCAGTTCTAGGGTCATAGTCCCAACGGTTAAATTATCAACAAATAACATAACAATCATTCCGAGCAAAGGTGAGTAGATATGTATATAAGTCTAAACAGTTTCCATAGCACAAGTAAATGTTAACATAAGGTTTTACAGTGTCACACATATAGTCCGCATCAACGGTAGATTTCAAAAGATTCATTATTCACAGTCCATTCCTCTCAGTCTTAACAATATTACAAGCATGGGAACATATATATAGGTGTGAGTTCAAAATCAGTTTTCATGTAGGCATTCGTTCACAAATTCATAAGCGGGAGTTAATCTTTACAAACCAATATGGGTTCTTAGTTTCAGTAGTCTCACACACACAAACAGTTCGCGTGTATAATTCGAGTTCAAGGGTTCGTTCGTTCAATAATGTCTGTCAATACGTAACAGTGCAGTACAAATCATAGTCGTACAAATTTCTCGAATTACAGTCAATCATAAGGTATTCCTATGTTCAACAGTTCTAGTACAATTCAAAAGGTCATACCTACAGTTCACTTTCGGTTGTTGCAATATGATACAAGGACCTAACTCAGCAAGTTCTCGCTGTTCACAAGTCCTAACAGTCCTCATAGTATATGGTTCGTAATTCCAGTAATTCAATCGGTTCAGTCAATATGTTCTCAGTCTATACCAAATTACGGAATATACGATTCCCACACAAACGTTCGTACAAGCAGTTTCATCTATTTCAGGTAATACCTACGTCAGTCTTTTCAGTTTTCCGAGCATTCTCCGGAACTAGGGTCTAGAGTTAGACTCATTCATGTTCAGTTGAGTTCGTGGCAAGATTTAGGCAAATGTCCTTCCTGACCACGTCTAAACAAGTTTTGGATAGGTGACGGCAATGCCCCAGTGGTATTTCCCACATACAGTACAGATAGGTATATCATTGTTCACATTGCTTCTTTGACCTTCATTGGTCAAAGCTATTGCCTGAGATTTTCCATTCACGGAGGTCATTTTCACTTTCTGTTACTTCTGTTCCATTCTTTCTAATTCAGTTGGCGATATTGATTTGGATATTTCGATGCTGCTACGTTATCTCAGACATTATACTCTATCCAAGACATCTACACACTTTGACGGTCGTAAAACGTCGATTCAGTCAATCATATCTAGGTCACACCCACCTTCAGTTCTTTTCTAGCCTTTGCAGTTAGTATCTATCATGTGGGGTGCCTATTAAGCTAGTTAGGTAAATTTTACCTCATATTCGAGCACAGTCTTATCACCTTTCAAGTTGTTCAAACTCAGGTACTTTCTTACCTTGGATGCATTGGGGAAAGTATTTTTCGGAGAAACTTCACATATTTCCTCAATCTCTAAACCCAAGTCTCAGTTTTCAGTGGTTCAGTACCTCCCAGAAATTTCGGGGGTTCGGTTTATTTGGGTTTTTGTATCAGTGTCATCGATCATGTCGGTTGGTGCACGTATGTCGGCCTTACTATCTCATATTTTCAGTTAAGGTGTCAACCATTCCTTCTAGCCTGTTAACTCTAGCATCAGAAGATTCGGTTTCGCTTACGTTCCTCATCCTTTCCCTTGTTTCGCACAACGGGGTGATTATCAATATAGGAGAGGTTCTTACCGATTTCACATTTTATCTCATATCAGACGTGTATACATTTCAGTGCGGTCACACATGACCCTTCACTTTCCGCGTTCATTTTCTCATAGATTTCACAACAAGAGTAACATTAACATTACATGTTATTCCATTTAACTTCTTTAAGTATGCATATAGGTTTCGTTTCAGTTTACATAGGCAGTACGGTAATCATAAACATAAACAGTTGCATACTTAAAAACATTAATCACATTAGCATATAATTTTCATATCATAGCCACACACACTTTTCATGCTCATGCAATGCCCTAATTACTTTTCTAGGACATCCTATAGCTCATTTGGACACGTGTGTGCAGTATAACACGTGGTAAGTATCGCTCTGATACCACTCTGTCACGACCCAAACCCGCCCCTATGGGTTTAGCACCGTAACCGGCCAGTAATCCAAGATTACCGAAGGCCTGCTTAACAGTAATACAATAGTACAGAGTACAGGGGCATGGCGGAAGCCAGAATAGTAAATAAACAATGTCCAATGAGCTGTGACAGTTTGTATGCAAAAAAGATTTTTCATACATATAGACATTCAGTACAGAACAGTATGCACAATATTCACAATCATTCAGTACAGGGACTTAATCCCTATTAACAGTATAGTACAGTGCTGTTAGTCTATACAGTAATACCAAACAGATACAGGGACAGACGGGAAGATTAAAACACCCTTAAGCCATAGCTTGAAAGGCTCGGAACCTCGCAGTTAGACATAGTGGTTGGCTTGACGAAACTAAAGCTTGCCTGACGCTCCTAGCCGCGGTCTGGTGCCTGTACACCTACATATATATATGAGCAGTGAGCTAAAGCCCAGTGAATAACACAATGCGTAAAGGGGTTAAGAAAGAATGTCCTTTCAGTATTTTAACCAGTCATTTGCCTCGATAGATCAGTTATACAGTCGGTGGCTTATACTTCATGTCATATCAGTCATTTAGAAATCATAGTAATCGTGCATGGCACAATAGCGATACAAAGATGCGGTAAGGTGCAAGATAATGCGATATGATGCTTGAATAGCGATGCTTGATGCGATGCTTGAATAAAGAATAAGAATAAAGAATCTGATGCGATAAAGATGCAATACAAGATATGAAGAATGTCTGATGTGAATAGAATATTGATGTGACTCTTATGGACTCAAAAGGTGTCTCGCATGATTCTAGAGGTGGCTCACCTTTGTAGCACTTAGGTCCGCAAAGAGACTTTGCTCCAGATTTCACAGATCGGCTTAAAGCCCAAAGATGGATTCAAGAGGTGTCTCGCAAATTCTAGAGGTGGCTTACCTCAGAGCACTTAGGTAGCAAAGACTTTGCTCGAGGTATCTGTGATGAAGCAAGATAAGAAATGAAGAGGTCTTAAAAGACCGACAGTCAGTTGATGGCCATCAATCAGTAAACAGTGGTGGTTCCAATGAGGGAACCGACAAAGATTTCTATAACAGTAACAGTAAACAGTAGGTGCTAAAGATGCCACAGTACAGTTCAGAAATAAATGACATACATTCATTCAGTAATAGTTCGATGCAGATCGATTCGATATTCAAAAGATAATCATTTGAACATATCTTTACACAATTGTTACTCACAGAGTTCTGGGCTACAGTAAGCTAGAGCGTCTCCTCGGTAAGCCAACCCTACACAGTATACAGGATGAACACACACTAAGCTATACAGTTGGGAAAGATCAATAACTTAACCCCTAATTGCCTTGGTGTGGTTCTACATCTACATCCTCATTAAGATGTCTTATACCAGGCCTAAGAATGCCTAGAATGGAATGAGGATGCAAAGATGCATTCAGAAAGCAGTTTCAGAATTTTCAGAAAAACAGTTCCCCGCTCGAGCGCAGGTTTCCCCGCTCGAGCGGACATGCAACAAAGGTCCCCGCTCGAGCGTCAACTCCTCCGCTCGAGCGTGTGACACAAGCCTCCGCTCGAGCGTACAATACTTCGCTCGAGTGGACTGTAAAATAGTGAGAGATGCTGGGAGCTCGATTTCCCCGCTCAAGCGGACGACCAAAATCTAGAAATTCCAGATTTGAACTCCAAGATCAAAATCAAGTTTCATAGCATCAAAATCGATCCTCTTGGGCTGAATTTCTGGAAAACTCTTGTAAACTCATAATATTACATGATTGCAAGCTCAATTTATAAAATCAAAGCCCAAGGGTAGTTCAATTAAACTCATTTTCAAAATAATTTTCATAAACATGAAGAACATGCAATATCCATGAATTCAATCAATTCAAAGCCTCAAATGTTAGCTCCACTGAGCTCTTTTCTTCAATAACAAAATGAAATCATGGTCTTAAACATAAATATGAGCATGCATGTAACATTTGCCATGAAAACAACTTTAAATTCCTCAATACAAGCATACATGCAACAGATGAGCTTCAATTCAACATTATAAGCCATATCTTGGCTCTAATCTTTAATAACCCTCCAAACCATGCAAGGAGTGATTCAATTCATAAACAAGAAGGTAATTACTCTATCTTAGATCCTCAATCATGGGACTAGAAGCTCAATTTAGCAATCTACACTTCCATTCTTCAAATTCTCTAAGCCAATTCACCATAAAATCAAGCTATCTCCTCTCTTTCTCTCTCTAGTTCGGTTATGCTCTCAAAATGAGTTGAGGAAATGTTTGAATGAAGTGTAATAAGGCTCAAAAATGTTATAATAAAGGGGTCCACTAACAATGGCATTAATGTAAATAAGCATATCCTTTTAATTAGCTTATTTTAATCCAATGTAATCATACTAAATCAATTTTCAGATAAATGTGCCATAAAATCACATTAATTATGATGAACACAGAACATCAATCAATTTCAGATTTGGCCATCGATAAGGCCTTCAATTAGCGGTTTAAAGTATAAGACGAGAACAGATAATTTGGAAGTCAAACAGATAGATTATGCATTTAAACCGTTACGGTCAATCAATTAGTCTTAGATTTCAGTCAGTCAGTTCAGTATTTCAATCAATTCAATTATCAATCATAACCGGCCTCGGTTTAGCAGTAATCAGTACTTAATCCGTAATCAGTGATGAGTGTTATTATAACTATGAAACAAGTATGCAAAATATGTTTTTAAACAAACAGTCCGCAGCTAGAATGCATGCAATCATTTCATTTAAACAAAAACATATCAGTGAGATCATAATGTGTTTTAGCTTCACTTCTCATCAACTAAACCCAACTAATGGGATATGTTGAAAAGAGATTACCACTAATATGATTTAGTGACGTGAACACGAATGAATAGTTTGCAGTTAGAATGCATACAATCATTTCATTTAAACAAAAACAATTAAGTGAGATCATAATGTGTTTTAGCTACACTTCTCATCAACTAAACCCAACTGATGAGATTGGTAGTAATTTGGAAATCATGAATTTACAAGCTGCACCTATTTATCATAATTGGATGAGAACATTGACTTCAGTAGAAAAAGATGAAAATTTGTAGTATATCAATGAACTCAAGCAAAAGCTAATATATGTACATTACACAAAGTAAGAAAAATCTGTTGGAAATTTTGTTCATACACTATGTAAGTCTACAAGGCAAATATACAATAGATGAAAGGCATATAAGAAATATAAAAGAAAAACGGATGTAGAGTTGATTTTAACAGCCAACAAAAGGTACAAATTATAAAACCAAAGTTGCACATTTCAGACAGGGAGAGCAATAGGAAGTAAATTTATAGGTTGAAAACCAAGTAGCAAACTGGAATATGAATAAACTTTTGGTAGATGAAGCCTTTTGTAACCAACGAAAAAAATAGCTGAACATAAATATATATATATATATAATTTAACAACACATCAAATTGAACATGAATTCTAAAAAAATTAAAAAGGAACATATTGCATCAATCGATAAAAACTGATATAGAGAAAAATTCAAAATAAATAAATAAATAAATAAAGCTGAAATTGATTAGAGAATAGAGGCTAAAATTCAAAAGAAGAAATCGAAGAGAGTACCTTTAAGATTCTTACTAGTCATATTATTGTGAGATAGAGATAGAGATAGAGAGAGCGAAGAGATCGATCAGTGTTTGTGAACAGGCTAGGGAAAATATAAGTAAAAGGGAAAATATATATATATATATATATAAATGTTAGGGTTTATTGAGAGAGAGAAACAGAAAGATATACACACCAATTATTATGGAGAGGCCGGTGATGACGAGAAGCCATGCTCATTGGCGAATCGCACGAAGATGAGTTGCATGAAGGTGGAGTGGGGAGAACTCAGGAAAATGATGAATCGCACGAAGAAAGGCATTATAGTTGAGCGTGAAGAGAGAGAGAGAGAGAGAGAGGGAAAACGAAATGAGAAAGTGAGGGTTTTGTGGGAAATTCGAACATTGGGAAATTTGGGAGGGAGGCTATTTGGTCGATTTTCTTTTAAAAAATGTATTTTTGAATTTTTAAAAATTATTTGATTTTAATTTTTTAAAAATTAAGTTTTTTATTTTTCATGTTTTTTAAAATTTTTGGTGAATTTTTAAAATTTTACACAACTTTTATTTTTTATATTTTTTTTAGATGCACACTTAAATGTATTTAAAAAGTAAAATATTTGTCCAAAAAAATTTAAAAAACCAATAAATACACAAGAATACGAAAAACGCACTAAATTTTCATATATATATATAGAATTTAGTGAATTTTATAAAAATAAAATTCACAAATATTATATTTTTAAAGTGTATTTATGTGTGGTGTATTTAAAAATTTTAAAAAAAATGCTTAGAATATTAAAAAAAAAATAGTGAAAACATAAAAAAAATAAAAATAAAAAACAAATACATAAAATAAAAAATTTCAATTTTCTGAAAAATAAATACTGAAAATCTAAACCAAACAAACTGATCATATTCTTCGTAAAATTGTATAAAATTGACAAGTATGGTAGTTTTGATGTTTTAAATTTTTTCAAGAAACTAATTTTTAGTCTGTAAAAAATAAATTTAAATCAAGTTTCAGAAAATCAAACCAAACCTGGCCACCACCTTAACTTTGGAAAGAGTTTCGATGCTCTTAATTTGGTTATGTCAACTTTGGGTTTTGTGGGCTTATTTTGATATTTTGAAACTGATTTCAACGATTCGAACCATTCATTCTTGTTACAATTTATTGACTAGAAGAGTAGAGAGAGAGAGTGAGAGAGAGAGACAAAGTGGTCGCTAAAAGTGCATTTTCTTGTAGTGGATCGATAAATCGAGAGGGAGCTTGATAAATAGAGAAGAGGGAAGGAAGAGAGTAAGCAAGGCGAATAGAGCGGGAATGAAAAAAAAAAAAACAAAACAAAACAAAATTTTTGTTTTTTTTTTAGGGTCACAAATGAAATTTAAACAACAAAACAACACTGTTTAACTCTTTTTTTTTTTTTTTTTTTTGTGACAGGGGTTGTCGTCGCCAAAAAACTTTATTTTTGTTAAAATATTTTTTTTTTGTAGTTAATGAATTTTTTTTTAAAAAAAAAATCATTTTTTTTAGTTACTAAGATTGAAAATTTATTTGTTTCGTTTTTATTTTAATGAAAAAAAATTTATTATTATTTTTTATTTGGTAAAAGTAGGGGTAATATTTTAAAGAAAAATATTTTCCACTAAAATAAAAATTAATTTTCTGTGGTCAATGAAAAATCTTTTTCTACGGCCTATTTTTTTTGCTTACTAAAAATTATGAACTAATTTTTTGTGGTAGAGAAGAGAGGGCAGCAGTAGTGGTGAAGGTGGTGGATAAGAGAAGATGGTGGTGGTGGTGATGGCGGCGAAGGAGATTGGTGGTGAAGTTATGGTAGTAGTAAAGTAGATGAAGTGGCAGGGATAAATGAGAGGTAATGATAGTAGCAGTGGCAGTAGTGGTAATGGTGGTAGTGGAGTGGTGGCAATGGTAGTAGTAGAGGTGAAATGTTGACAGTCGTAGTAGTGATGGTCATGGAATGGCGTTTGCAGTAGTAGTGAAGGTGGTAGAGGAGATGGGTGGTGAAAGAGAGAGATGAGTGAGAGAGAGAGAGAGAGAGAGAGAGAGAGGGATAAGCGAGAGAGAGACAGAGACAAAGTGGTCGCTAAAAATACATTTTCTTGTAGTGGATCGATAAATCGAGAGAGAGCTCAGTAAATAGAGAAGACGGGAGGGAGAGAGTGAGCAACGCGAACATAGTGAAGGAAAAAGAGAGAGAGAGAGAGAGAGAGAGAGAGAGAGAGACAAAGAAAGAAAGAGATAGAGAGTGAGAAACATAAAAAGAGACAGAGAGAGAAGAGAGATGAACGAGAGAGATAAAGAGAAGAGAGATGAGCAAGAGAGATAGAGAGAGATGAGAGATGAGAGAAGAGAGATGAGCGAGAAAGATAGAGATAGAGATGAGAGAGATGAGCGAAAGAGACAGAGGGAGAAAAGAGATGAGAGAAGAGATAGATGAGTGAGAGACACACAGAGAGAGAGAGACATAGATAGACAGACAGAGAGAGAAGAGTGATGAGTGAGAGAGAGAAAGAGAAGAGAGAGAGGAAGATGAAAAAATGGGTGAAAAGATAATGACAAAGAGAGAGAAAGAGAGAAAAAGGGTAAAAAGAGATAAACGAGAGAGAGACAGAGAGAAATGAGCAAGAGAGCGAGAGAGATAAAGAGAAAAGAGATAGAAGAGAGACAGAGAGAGAAGAGAGATGAGATAGATAGAGAGATGAGAGATGGGCAAGAGACACAGAAAGAAAGAGAGAGAGAGAGAGATAGACAGAGAAGAGTGATGAGTGAGAGAGAGAAAGAGAGAGACTGACAAACAAAGAAGAGTAATGAGTGAGAAAGAGAGAGAGAGACAGACAAACAGACAAAAAAGAGTGATGAGTGAGAGAGAAAAAGAGAAGAGAAGAGAGACAGAGACAGAGATAGAGAGATAGGAAGATGAGAAAATGGGTGAAAAGAGAAATGTTCAAAAGAGTAAGACAACGTCATTTTTTTGTGGCAGCAAAAACTTTATTTTTTGTGGCAGCAATCTTTGCCGTTGCAAATACTCTTTTTTTTTTTTTTTTTTTTTTTTTTTGCGACAGCAATTTCTGCCATCGCAAATACTCTTCTTTTTTGCGACAACATTTTATGCCGTCGCAAATACTCTATTTTTTGCGACGACAAGTTGTGCCGTCTCAAAAAGTCACATTTTTTGCAATGGCAAGTTGTACCGTCATAAAAAGTCATTTTTTGCGACGGCAAATGTGCCATCGCAAAAAATTCCGTCTTTTAAGCCCACTTTTCTTGTAGTGGAAAATGGCTTGTGGGCCTGTGAATTGCCTAAAGTTTGTCTGCGGCTCGGGCTTCTTGGGCCAATTAAGCCCGGGATTTTGGTTTTGGGTCGTGTGTTTTGGAGCCGATCCGACCTGTAGTTTGACTCATCAGCTCGCTCAAGGCCCACTAAAAATTCAGTCTACTCGGTTTGTTCGAGATCTAGTGTTATTTTTTTTTGTGAAAAAGAATAAAATTTTGGTGGAAAAAATATAAAAAAATTTGTTTTGGCTCGCCTAGGCTCGACCCAAACCTGAGCCTAAGCCTAGGCCCGCTGACTTGCCCAAGGCCTGAATACTCCCTGGACATGAGCCTAATTTTTTTTAACAAATGGGCTAGCCCGGCCTGGCCCAAAGTTTGGCATACGCCTGCGTAGCCTGACATGGGCCAAGCTGGGACAAATTTACACCTCTAGAAAGGAAGAAAGTATGAAATTCTATTTCCAATAACCAATTCCTCCTCCCTTGGTCACCTCAGTCATTATCCATAATCTCTGTTACCCTGTGATGGCCCATCTTTACAGCTCCAACTGTTGCGATCTTCACTATCACGATCGCATTTTCCATCACCGACACCATCATCGGCCTTGCACCGACACACTCTCTTCTTTTTCTTCTTCTTCGTCATCGCATCTCTCTCATTCTTTTCTTCTACAACTCGTGTCTCTCTTCTTCTGCAACTCAAGGAAGAACGATGTTGTTTAGGAAAAAGAGAGTTTACAATTACTCTTGAACAAGGAGGTTGGAAGCCGGTCATTTATGGGAAAAGTCATCAAGCACAAAGGATTGTTTCTGTAAGAGTTGGAGCAGAGATTGTCACAGTTTTTGTGGACAATCTGCATGTGTCCATGACCAAAAGGGACTCTTCCTCTTGTTCTCAAAGTTTGGAGTGGTTAAAGATGTTTTCATCCCTAGTAAGGTCAGGAAATCTACAAGGACAAGATTTGGATTTGTCAGATTTGATGGTGCAGTGGCGGCGAAGGTAGCAATCCAAAAAGCTAAAAGGTTATGGTGTGATGATAAACAAATCAAAGTAAAGATGGCAACGTATGGGAAAGATCAAGTGGAAGGTCAGGATGGTGCTGGTGTAAAGGTGCGGAAAGGTACTATTAATGGTCCCCTCCAAAGCGTGTATCAGGGAGCAGAATCATCAATCCTTTGATGATGGAGGCAGAATGTCTTTTGTAGAAGTAGTGCGAGCCAAGACTATGGGTGAAAGGACTGTGGTAGCACATGAGGAAGGCAATGAGTGGCTGTATGAAAGTATCATTGTCCAGATCAAAAGCCATTATACGTTTGCAGAGTTTGAGAGTGTGATTCATCTCAGAGGAGCAGATGATATAGTGGTAAGAAATGAAGGAAGTAAGTGTGCGGTGCTAACGTTCAAGTCGGTGGCCATCATGAGGGAAATGCTTGTCCAACTTGATGATACTCTTAAGGAGTGGTGTGATTATGTTACGGAATGGAACAAAAGTGTTCATTTGGCCCAAGAGCGAAGTGTGTAGATTACTTGTTACGGTGTACCGCTCAATGTATGGAACTATAACACGTTTAGAAATATTTGTAAGGTGTGGGGTGATGTGATTTAGATTGATGAGGCAACACTAAGAATGGAGTCCTTTGGTAGTGGCAAGATTCACATTGTCATAAAGCATATGCATCCTATTAACCAAGTGGTTAATTTGAGTTGTAAGGGGTCATTGTACCTAGTACGGGTCTGCGAGGAGCAAGTGGTGGTGTCAAAACTGATTAAGGAAGTCAACAAATATTTATTACATATTTGTGATGATGATGGCAGCTCTATCGGTCAAGAGCTTCACGGTACTGTGAATGGAGAACAGAGTTCTGAGAAGACAAGTGAGGTGGAATCCTTTGTGGACCGTGAGGTAGAGCATTCGAATGAGGTGGCAGTCAATGACTATCATGACAGTGGAGGTTGTGCTGAGAAGGATGGAGTTGATGGTTCGACTACTCCATCAGTGGTGGCTGAGACAGCATGTCGTGATTGTGGAAATCCAAACAACAAGTTGGCGTGCAATGCTGCTCTCACAACAGCCATAATCATAGGAGTTAATGTGCAACGGTCAATTAGGGAGTTGGAGGATGAAATTATCACACCTGGGTTCATTACAAATGTTAATGGACTTGAGGTGGATCGATATCAAATTAATATGAAAGTTTCACTGGGTATAGCCCAAACGAGTGGGCCATTATACACTGGACCTTTGTATCAAATATATAGAAGCCCATAAGGAAGGAATAAAGTGGACAACCATGATATTATTAGCACTTCAGCCCAAACCCATGACAGAGTTGCTATGAAGTCAGTTGTTGGGATGGAACGTAAAAGGGACAGTCTTGTGAGCCCTAATTTGCAAAATATAGAAAGGAGAACCAAAAGAAGGAAGAAGATGAGCAAGACAAAGGTGAATGTGATTAGGAGGCTTGCTAGGGGCGAAAAGATCTCAATGATTCAAGGGTCAATGCCAGTTGGGAATTGGCATATGAGAGTTCTCTTTCGGGCGGCATTGAAGGCGGTATCTTCATTTTTGTCGGGTGGCCATGGTAATGACAGAGAAAAGCAGTTAGTGTTCGAGGCTCAAGAAACTATTGGAGTTCGAAGAGTATTGGGTCTTAATTGTAATGGGATGGACCAAGAAGCAATTCAGAGATGTATGGAATTGGAACAGAAGGACGCAGACCGGGTAGCAATTTGACTGGTGGGTGCTCATTCTTCAGCATCATAATTAGGAGGCTTGGGAGTTTAAGCATTGTTTAATGAAGATTTTATCATGGAATATCAGAGGTTCCGATAGGAGTAGGAAGTGAAAGAAGATTAAAGCTGTGCTCAAAGATAGAAGTGTTGATATAGCGTTTTTCCAAGAATCTAAGAAGGTTGGAGTGACTGGGGAGTTTATTTAAGCAATTTGGCCTGGGGAGGAGTTTGATTTTATGGTTGTTGATCCAGAAGGCAGAGCAGATCCAGAAGGCAGAGCAGGCGGTTTACTTTGTGCTTGGAATCCTAGAGTGTTCAAATTGAGGAGTTGTTGCAGCAAGCTTTATCTTTCTATCAGGTACTATTCTTCCTTCTGTTGAGTGTGTTTTAATGAATGTGTATGCCCCTAATGATGTGGCCAAAAGAGGTAGATTGTGGGAAGCTATAATTCGACTGAAATTAGACTTTGCCTATCCTTGGATTTTAGGTGGTGATTTCAATGAAATCAAATCAATAGGGGAAAGGAAAGGGTGTTTGAAGAGGGATTGGGGAATGCGAGATTTTAATTCTTTTATTGAATCTATGGAAGTTACAAACCTTGTCATGTTAGGAAGGAGATTTACCTGGTGTAATGTAGTAGATGGGGATAAGTGGAGTAGAATAGACCGGTTTCTCATTTCACCTGAATGGCTGTAGGTGTTTAAACTCAAACAATGGGGGCTCCCACGGTCTTTGTCTGATCATTGCCCAATTATCTTAATGGAGGATGCTAAGGATTGGGGGCCTAGGCTGTTTAGGTTCATTAATGCATGGACCTTGCATCCTCAGTTTCTATCAGTCGTTAAGCATTCTTGGGAGGAAGCTGCAGTGACTGGATGGGCTAGTTATGTAATTTATTCTAAGTTGAAAGCACTCAGAATAGCGTTAAAGACTTGGAATTTAGAAGTCTTTGGAAATGTAAAGCATAAGTTGAAAGAAGCTGAGGAGGAACTCCATTCTCTTGATTTATGTGCTGAGCACAAAGACCTAGATGACAGTGAAAAAAGTAGAAGACAGGCATTAAAGGGAGAGATGTGGCTATGGAGGAAAAAAGATGAATGGCTATGGCTACAAAAGTCAAGGATGTCATGGGCTTTGAAGGGGGATAGAAACACCAGATTTTTTCATATTATGACATCCAATCGACAAAGTAAGATTCTGATCAACATTTTATGTGTAGATGAAGTTCAATATGATGAGCCAACAAGTATCAAAAGGGAGTTACATAGGTTTTTCAAAACATTGTTCACAGATGATTGGAAAGTTAGGCCTACATTGGATGGGTTTTTAAGTCTATTGGGGCTACAGCTATGTAGACACCCCATTTTTGACCGTCCTTAAGACTTGGACATCACTGCTTGAACACTCGGTGATTACCCATGTTCGTGTTCGTCTTGAGCTCCCGGAGGTCTCGGCTATGCGCCTTGCCTCAGGATCTCTCAACTCGACTGTTTCGTGTCTGGTTTTGCACCAAACACTTGTACTTTGCCTTTGAGGGGTAGGGAATGGCTTGTGGGCCATCCCCACACTCCACCGGCCATGGCTTGAGACCACCGGCTGTGTTTTGTTGCCACCGGCCAAATGTTTGGCCGGCCGGCACTCTAGATGGCAGGCCGGCTATCTTTTTTTGGTCAATTGCATCTTTGGCTGGCCGACTACTGTGCATCTGCTTTTGCAGATATTTTGGTGCAGTTGGCATGCACTTGGCTCCCCTCCATACACGTGTATGGAGGGATCTCTCTCTTTAGAAGCTTGTCTTGTAAGCTTACAAGACTAAAAGCTCTATAAAGAGGAGCCTTCTCTCCCCTTTTGAAGGGTTAGACATTTTTAGATGACTTTTTTTAGGGTTTGAGTTTTAGGGTTAGGGTTTGTTCATATCCTACCTCTATATCTCTCTTGTGTGTGTTTTGTCTTACTTTTGCTCACAAACACCCACCATCACACCATCCCTTGGAGCTGAGGCCCTTGAGGGTTATTTTGGAGGTTTTAGACTGATTTCAACCTAAAGAAGCTGCTGGAGCTCCATTGGTGAAGAGGGTCTTCAAGGGTAAGAAGCTTTTCCCTTTATTCCCCATTTTTGCACACTCTTTTTACCTACCTTGCAACTGTTTTTGAGCTTTATGTATAACATATAAAAGTTATGTTTTTTAGTGCTCTAAATAATTGGTTGAGGTTGCTTTAAGCTTTGGGGTTGTTTGACCCCTCTTAAAGCTTGTAAGGCTCCATTTTGTGCCATTTTGAGTGAGCTCCGGGACCATTGAGTTTGGGCCTCCTCACCACTGAAATCTTGAGGGATTTCAGAGGTGAGGATGGTGCCTTGAGGTCTTAGGAAGGAGAGGGCCATCCCCTCTCCTTGTTGTCCTTGAAAAGGACCATTTTTGCCTCTTGAGAGTGTGTGTTGGCCATGCCTTAGCTGATTTTCGTGCTTATTATGTCATGATATGCCTCTGTTTTTAGTTGGTTTTGGTACACCATGTTTGTTTATCATACATACCTCGAAATGCCATGATTTGCCTCAAGACATGCATAGCATTTAGACTACCATGCTTTTGTGTTTTGGCCAAGCTTTGAGAAGCTTACATGCATGTTTTGATGTGCCAAGGGACTGTTTTAAGTCATTTGAGTCATTCATGCCCCGCTTTGTATAGCTACCATGTAATCCCTCTTGTATGCCTTAAGCTTTGGCCCTTCTAGCATGGCATCCTTGCTTTGTTTCAGTGGTTTGGAACCACTTGCCATGTTATTTCAGACCTCATGATGTTCCTATATGCTCGCATTTGATCCCCCTTTAATGTGTTTAAAGGTTGTTGCCTTATGCCTTTTGTTTAGGCCTTGGAGTATGCTTCCATTTTTAGACCACTTAGACGCCATCTAAGTACATCCTTAGCTTTGTTTAGGTTTGCATTAGACCTATTTTAAGTCCCCTTGGCCTTGTGAGGCTTGGTTGACTTAGCCTTGGTTTAACCCTCTTTGGCTTGCCTTAAGTTTTGGACCTTGGTTGCATGCTATGCTTGTCTTGTTCATTTGATTTAGCATCATATTCAACATGATTTCAGAGCTTTTCATTGCATGCTAATTGTCTATGTTTGCATCTTCTTAGGTGTGCTTAGAAGTTGTACTTTATGCTTGAGTGTTGGTCCATGTTTTCATGCATGTTTGTATATCAATTAGCCCTCACTCCCTAGCATCTTGGCCACTATTTTGGGCTTAGTATAGAGCTTTCCAATTAGTGTAAGTCCCTCCTTTACATGTTGTTGCATGCACTCCTTGCATGTTGTAGCATATCGGTGAGTTGTTGCATGGTTGGACTTGCATGTTTGAATGAAGTCACATGTTGGCTTGCATACTTGAACACCCACATTGCATCTTGCCTACTTGTAGATTGCATCACTTCATGCCTTTCATGCTTCTTTACTTAGGATGTGTGCCTAACATGCTTTGCTTGCTTGCATTGTCCATGTTGCATACTAGTTCGCATGCTTAGATTGCATTGCATTGGCATGCATGCTTGGCCTCTTGAATTACTTCTGATAGAGGTTAAGCCCCATTGTTTGATTATGTGCATTGCATTCCATATTAAAATGCACACTTGATTCTTTGGGCCATCATGCATGGAAATACGTAATTGGTGGTCCGAGAATCGAGGCCCATGTCACTTTGAGTCATAAACATGATAAGGGATATGATTGGTGCATACATTGCTTGAAATGCATTGCCATGCCAAGTCTTGCCTTCTACTGCTGTCAAACACAGATTCTGCAGGAAGATTTGGCCGGACGGCTATCTTCATTGCCGACCGGCCATCATTGTTGGCCAATGGATCAAATTTGTGGCTGGTGACCATTCTATATGGCCGGTGGTGTTCTTCTTCAACCGGTGGTGTTCCCTAGTATCCAAAGAGCAAACCCTGAGACTTTGGCAGTCATCAGGGGAGCAGAACAAGGAAAACAGAGGCATCTTGAGCATGGCAGTGGATTTCCGGGCGAAACCGAACGCGCATGCATTGAACCCTCTGCTGAGGCTGCTATTTACTGCTTTCTTAGATTAATTAATTTGCTTAATTAATTTAATGGTCTGTAATATTTAATTAGCTTGTCAGTTAGTTAAATTGTATTATTCTTTTGGTCCCTCCGAGTGAGGGCGTATTTGTAATAAGTGTGGGTGCGTGTGTGCATGTCTTCCAACCCCCACTTCTTTCTCCCTTTTACTTACCTGCTTTGATGGTTAGTATTAGGGCATATTTACTTTAGCACACCTTATGCTACGCATGCGTGCATCATTCATCAGTATTGCATGCACCAGGCTTGGCATATCATGCTAACTGCATAAGTATTTCAAATTTAACTTGAATACATGCTATCTGTGCATTTTCACATGTCAACCTTAGACTAGCCGAGCCTACTCTAGTGACATTCTGTATGTGTTGCATTAGGCATTTAAACATGGACTAGGATCATGCATGATTACTAACTAGTTTCTGTTTTGGCACGGAGTACTAGGTAAGCCCTTTATGCTTTAGCATACCGCATGTGTGTGAGTGTTGCCATAATAGCATGATTACCATGAGGCTAGCTGCTTATGTGATATAACTGCTTGAGTGCCTGTGGATGGAGGTTGAATTACCTAAATTGGAATAATGCATTAAAACTATGAGTTTTAAGCCCACTCGAGGGTAGCAAAACCTGCATTTTAGCCTACTTGCGAGTAGCAAACCATTTTCAAAACAAACATGAAATGTTTTGTTCCAATTTAGGCGATTCGGTCTATACTTGTTTGCTGCACGCATAACATAGTAATTCTAAGCTAATAACCGGAATAAGGGCATATAATGTTTTCAAAATAAGATATCATGGTTAGTAGAGGCCGATCTTCGGATCGGGCGAGAGGGGGTGCTTATAGCTGACCTTCCCCAATCGTACCCAAGCTCCCGAGCCCAGGCAACTTTGGTGATGACGGACACGTGGCCTTTGGCACCGAGTCAGGGTTTCCTAAATTTCCCCATAAAAAATATTTAGGTGGCGACTCTGTATCTGGCGAAGCAGTCCATGTTTGGCACTTCTTTCAAAATCTGTTTTCTTAAAACGATTTGCCAGATTTGGACTCTTTGGTTCAGATTGAGAATCGTGACACAAATCGAGTCCGAACTGTAGCGAGGTCCCCCCGCGGGCTTGTTACAAGCTACAGTGGCCGAACTTGAATCTGAGTTTTCAGAGGATGAAATATGAGCTGCAATAAGGGGGTGTGAAGGTAACAAGGCCCCAGGCGCTGATGGGTTCAACTTGTTATGTTTTCAAAAATGTTGGAATGCGTTTAAACCAGATATTCTACAATTTTTCAAGGAGTTTGACATGCATAGGAAGTTAACAAAAGGTATTATTAATTCCTTCATTGCTTTAATTCCTAAGAAGGACTGTCCTGAGTCCTTAACAGATTATTGCCCTATTAGCTTGATTGGCTCTTTGTACAAAGTACTATCTAAGATGCTAGCAAATAGAGTGAAGAAAGTTATTCCTAACGTGGTTAGTAATGTACAATCTGCGTTTTTAAAAGGAAGAAATATTCTAGATGGAGTTTTGATTGCTAATGAAGTTGTGGATTGGTGGAAAAAGAAGCATAAGAAGGGGGTGCTACTAAAAATTGATTTTAAAAAGGCCTATGATTCAGTGAACTAGGGTATTTTTGTTGCATATGATGAGGGGCTTTGGTTTTGGGGATGGATATGTCAGCTGGATCAAGGAGTGCGTGTCCTTAGCAAGGATCTCAGTTCTAGTTAATGGATCCCCTACCCAGGAGTTTTGTCCTGAAAAAAGGCTCAGGCAAGGTGACCCTCTGTTCCCATTCTTGTTTAGTTTAGTTGCTGAAGCACTAAATTTGTTGTTGGTAAGAGCACAGTCTTTGAGTTTGGTCAAAGGAATAACACTTAGAGATGGTGACGAAGCTATCACCCACTGTGGACGCACCCCGGGAGAGGGACTTATGCTGCCACAGTTCAGACTCGTTTTGTCATGGTTCTTAATCTGAACCAAAGAGTCCAAATCCGGCAAATCGTTTTGAGAAAAACAGATTTTGAAAGAAGTGCCAAACATAGGCTGCTTTGCCAGATACAGAGTCGCCACCTAAATATTTTTAATGGGGGATTTAGGAAACCCTGACTCGTTTGCCTAAGGCCACGTGTCCGTCATTACCAGAGTTGCCTCGGCTCGGGAACTTGGGTACGATTGGGGAAGGTCAGCTATGAGCACCCCCTCTCGTCCGATCCGAAGATCGGCCTCTACTAACCATGATATCTTGTTTTGAAAACATTACGCATTCTTATTCCGGTTATTAGCCTAGAATTACTATGTTATGCGCACAGCAAACAAGTATAGACCAAATCGCCTAAATTGGAACAAAACGTTTCATGTTTGTTTTGATGATGGTTTGCTACTCGCAGGTAGGCTAAAGATGCAGGTTTTGCCACCCTCAAGTGGGCTTTAGAAAAGATGGTTTTGCCACTATCTAGTGGGGTTAAAACTCACAGTTTCAATGCATTATTCCAATTTAGGTAATTTGACCTCCATCCACAGGCATTCAAGCAGTTATATCACATAAGCAGCTAGCCTCATGGCAAGCATGCTGTCATGGAAAACACTCACACACATGCAAGGATGCTAAAGCATAAAAGCTTACCTAGTACTCCAAGCCAAAACAGAAACTAGTTAGTAATCAATGCATGATCCTAGTTCATGTTAAGATGGCTAATGCAACACAGGCAAAATGTAGTTAGAATAGGCTCGGCTAATCTGAGATGGCATATGAGATGCTACAAATAACATGTATTCAACTTAGAATTAAAATACAATGCAGTTAGTATGATGCACTGAGCCCGGTGCATGCAATACATATGAATGATGCAAACATGCATAGCATAAGGATGCTAATTGAAATATGCCCTAATACTAACCATCATAAGCGATTAAATAAAAAGGAGAAAGAAATGGGGGTTAGAAGACATGCATCACACACACGCACGCTTATTACAATTGCGCCCTCGCTCGGAGGGTCCAAAAGAATAATACAAATTAATCAACTAACAAGCTAATTAATTATTTACATAACCACTTAACTAATTAAACAAATTAACTAAGCTATGGAAAGCAGTAAAAGGCTTCGGGAAGAGGGATGAATGTATGTATGCTCGGCTCCGCTCGGAAATCCATCGCCATGCCACAGTTGCCTCTGTTTACACTGCTTTCCCCCTCTGAAGATTGCACAAGTCCCAAGGTACACCCTCTGAACATTGGGGAATGCCACCGGCCATGAGGAATGGTCACCGGCCAAAGGGGAGTAGTCATCGACAAAAAATGAAGCCATCGGCCAACAATGGATGGCCGGCTGGCACTAGAGATGGCCGATCGGCCATCTATGCTTGCAGAATCCTATTTTGACAGCAACAGAGGACAGAAAAGGCATGACAATGCATTTCAAAGCAAATGTGTGCACCAACACTCTCCTTATCATGTTTGTGACTCAAAGGAGGATGGTCATCGACCCTCGGGCCACCAATCGCGCATTTCAATGCGTGATGGCCAAAAGGGCCAAGTTGTGCATTTTGATTTCAAATGTAATGCACACAAATAAACACATAAAGCCCAATCTCTATCACTTGGTCAAGAGACAAGGCATGCATGCAAGATGCAATGCAACCTAGGCATGTGAGCTAGATATGCAACATGAGCATGGACACAAGCAATGTATACTAGGCACACAACCTAAGTTAACAAACATGCTAGGCATGGAATAACTATGCTAATGGCAAGCATACCAGATGCAATTAAAACATGCAAGTATGCAAGACATATGACAATATGCAACATGGTCCAAAACTCAAAGCAAGCCAAGGGGCTTAAACTATGGCTATACAAGCCAAGCCTCGAAGGGCCAAGGGGACTTAGAATAGGTCCAATGCAAGTCTAAACAAGACTAAAGACACACCTAGATGACATCTAAATGGTCTAAACACGGAAGCACATACAAAGGACCAATCATGGAGCATTAGACAACAACCTTATAAAGCATTAAAGGAGCATCAAATACAAGCATACAAGCATGCCATAAGGACTGAAATGACATTATAAGTGACGCCAAATCACTGAAATAGTGCAAGTAAAGTATGCTAGAGGGGTCAACACTCAAGGCCTACAAGGGAGATTACATGATAGCTATACAAAGCAAATCATGGAAGACCCAAACAACCAAAAACAGTCCTCAAGCATACTAAAACATGCATAAAAGCTTCACAAAGCTAAGCCAAAATAAGTAAGCATAGTGGTCTAAATGCTAGATACATGCCAAGGCAATTTCATGGCATTACAAGACAAGTATGCAAAGCAAGCACGGTGATTCTAAACCAATTAAAAACAGTGCTATATCATGGAAAAATAAGCACAAATAACACTTAAGACATTGCCAACATGAACTTAAAAATGGTGCTCACACATGAGGCTAAAATGGCACATATTGAAGGCAACAAGGAGAGGGGATGGCCCTCTCCTTCTTAGGACCTTAAACCACCATCCTCACCACTAAAATCCCTCAAGATTTCAGTAGTGAGGAGGCCCAAACAAGGTGGTCCCGGAGCTCACCAAAATAGCACAAAAATGGGGCCAAACAAGCCCTAAGAGGGGGTAAACGACCCCAAACACAAAAGTGGTCTTACACAAACTTCAAGAGGAGCTCAAAATAAGACTTTTTTCAGTTTATGACAAATCCCAAATATGCTTTCAAGATAGGCTAAAAGTGTGTACAAAAACGGAAAATAAAGAAGAAAAAGAGATTACCCTTGTAGCCAAGAGGGGACAGCAGCTTCTTGGTCCAACAAAACAGTCCCTTAGCCTCTAAAAATGGCCTCCAAGATCCT
This sequence comes from Camellia lanceoleosa, assembly GCA_025200525.1. Taxonomy (NCBI): domain Eukaryota; kingdom Viridiplantae; phylum Streptophyta; class Magnoliopsida; order Ericales; family Theaceae; genus Camellia; species Camellia lanceoleosa. The sequence goes on along the minus strand of CM045766.1, from coordinate 86,368,559 downwards.
TAGGTTGATGATGGAGGTGTTAGGCCAAGAGTTGGTGTGCAAAGGTGCAAGAACTAGACCCTTTTGAACCTTCTAACCCACACAAATGTAGAGAGAGAGGGAGATATAGAGAGAGAGTGATATATATATATATATATATCAGATTTTTCAACGCCTGAAATGGAAGGAGAGGCCCTCTATTTATAGAGCAAGGCAAAAGGCCTAAGCTTCTTGGAGAAGCTAAGGCAAAAGGGTCAAGGGAGGCAAGCTTTTAAGGGAAGCTAAGGTAAAGGGGCCAAGCTTCTTGGAGAAGCTAGGCAAAGGGTGCAAGCTTCTCTTGGAAGCTTAGAAGGGTCCAAGCTTCTCTAAGAAGCTAAAAATGTCAAACTTCTTGGAGGAGCTAAAAAGGTCAAGCTTCTTGGAGAAGCTAAAAAGGGTCAAGCTTCTTAGAGAAGCTAGAGCAAAGGGTTCAAGCTTCTTGGAGAAGCTAAAAATCAAGGGTTTAAAAGGTTCAAGCTTTCTCAAGAAGCTAAAATAGGGGGTTCAAAAGGTTCAAGCTTCCTCAAGAAGCTAAAATAGAGGGTTCAAAAGGTTCAAGCTTTCTCAAAAAAAGATCTCGGCCAGAAAAGGAGTCAATCGGCCAAATTAATGGTCGGTCGACCAAACAAAGTGCCGACCGGCCATCACCAATGGCCGGTGGCAAGAAAAGAGGGCCGGTGAGGTGTTGGGGTGGCCAACAAGCCATTCCCTGCCCTCAGAAGCAAAAACACAAGTCGAGAGGTCTCGAGGCAAGGCACGTGGCTGAAACCTCCGAGAAGTCAGGACGAACACAAACATCGATGATCATCCAGTGTTCAAACGGTGACGTCCAAGTCTTGAGGACGGTCAAAAATGGGGTGGCTACACCCACCTACAGTTTGCGGACGGCACTATTATTTTTTGTGAAGCTAAAAGGGGGGAACTGCTAACCATCAAAAGAATTCTCCGAGGTTTCGAGATTATGTCTAGGTTTAAGTTTAATTTTCATAAGAGCAATGTGTGTGGTGTAGGAGTGACTGTTGCGGAGGTATCTGAATTTACAGATCTTCTTCACTGCAGAAGGCAGAAGCTTCCTTTTACTTATCTTAGGTTGCCATTGGGTGCAAGTCCCCCAAGAGTAGCCACATGGAAGCTAATAATTGAGAGGTTTAAGCGCAAGTTAGCCTCTTGGAAAAAGGAAGTTTTCATCCTTTGGGGGAAGACTTACTTTGATTAAGTCAATACTCTCAAGCTTGCCTGTGTATTATATTTCGTTATTTAAAATGCTAGAGAGTGTGGCAAAAATTATTAATAAAGTGCAAGCTACATTCTTGTGGGGTGGTGCAGATATTAAGAAGAAAATTTATATGATTAGGTCGGCAGAGATCACCAAAAGTAAGTCTCAAGGAGGGTTGGGAGTCAAGAGAATCAGGGACTTTAATGACTTCTTACTTGCTAAGTGGTAGTGGAGATTTGGCAATAAAGATAACGCCTTGTGAAAAAAGTAATTTGTTCCAGGTATGGGTCTTCGGGTGGGGGTTGGCAACCATTTTTGGATGATATTAGTAGAGGCTCAAGAGTTTTGGGTGATATCCTTTCAGTTGCTGTTGGTAACGTTCAATTGAGAAGGTTTTACTTGTCACAAATTAGAATTGTTGTTGGTAATGGGTGCAGAATTAGTTTTTGGAAAGACAATTGGGCTGGTGAACAAAGTTTTAAAGAGCTATTTCCAAGATTGTTTTTGTTATCAATAGAGAAGGATACCATTCTTGGGATGATGTTAGCAAAGATAGGTGATTCTGGAAGTTGGGGGTTGGAGTTTAGAAGGTCGTTTAGAGCATGAGAGGTGGCTGAGGAAGGAAGGCTTATCCATATCATTAATGGTTCTTTGCCGACACTGGTAGATCGTGATGATTGTTTAAGATGGTTAGCTTCCTCTTCAGGTCAGTTCAGTGTTGCTTCTTTGTATAATAGGAGTGAATCTTAAGCTACTTCTGTTATTCCCTCCCTCATCTGGAATAATTTCTCTTCTCCTAAAACACAATTCTTTGAGTGGTTGGCTTGGAAAGAGAGGGTCAAAACAGTGGCTTATCTGCAGTGGATTGGTGTACTTTCTAGTGTGGCTCGGAATACCTGTGTGTTTTGCAATAATGATATTGAAGATGTCAATCATGTTCTTTTGCTGTGTCTTTTAATTTGGAAGGTGTGGTTGAATATGGTGGATTGGTGGGGTCTAAGGTGGGTTATTCCAGGTTCAATTGTCGAACTTCTTGATTAGTGGGCTTGGTTTAAATTTAAAAAGCTTGAGTGGCTGATTTGGAAAACAATTCCTATGGCTTTGCTGTGGTCCATATGGAAGTGCGGGAATGACTGTGTACTTAGAGGAGTTCAACCATAGATGATGGATCTTTGTGAGAAGGTAAAAATTAGGATAGCTCTGTGGGTTAAGTATCATAACACAAGCCTTGCTTTTTCAGTGTATGATCTAATTCATAATATGCAGCTAATTAGGGGTCAAGCATTGTGATCTTCAAGGGCTTGATGGAGTCAGAATCTGGGCTTGAAGTAGATGGTTGCTTTATGGTAGTTCTGAAGTCAGAATCTAGTCTGTAGGTGGCATCTGTTGGGCCTGCTGTATGCTGCTATTGGTTGCTGTTCACAAATTGATATGTGTATGCAGTTGTATGTTGCCGTTAAAGTCTGCATTATGAACTGATTTGGAAGCTGCTATGGTTTCCTGGGTTGGGATCTGTTGCAGTGTTCTGTTATGGTCTCCCTGCTGGAATGCTTTGTTGTGGTTTATTTTGGTGTGTGATCTGTTGTGCCCTGCTGGGTGTTTTGATGTGTTTGCTGAGATCTATTTGTTAGTGCTTCTAAGATTTAGTGTTAATTGTTGGTTTTTTCTCTTGCGGGGTTTGGTCCCTCACCAACCCTTTGTGGTCGAGCTAATAGATAATTTGGCTCTCTTCTCGGTGCCGACCTAGTTAGGATCGGGTTAGTTTGCTATGATACTTTTTGCTCCTCCGCCCCTTAATTTGACGTAATTTCATTTGATGTATGGTTTTATCATCAACAAAGGTTTCTTTTTTGCTGATCAAAAAAAAAAAAAAAAAGGAAGAACGATGTCGACAGCGTCGTCTAGGAAGGAAGAATGGCGCAAATCCTAGATTTAGGATTTTTAGAGAAGAAAATAAGAAGAAGAAGAAGAAGAAGAAGAAGAAGGATATGGGATAGAAGGTTGCAACAACGATGGCAGCAAAGTGGTGGCATCGGTGGTGGAGAGAGGAAGGGGGTGGAAAAGGGTTTGGAAGTGAGGCTAGCGGTGGTGTGGTAGGTGGAGTGACGGGCTACGGCGACAAGCGGCAGCGGCTAGGGTGGAGGTTGCGACTATGGCTAGTTAGGGTTAAAGATTAGGGTTAGTGTTGGAAGGATGAAGAATAAGTATTTTTGGTATAATGAGTTGTGCATTGAGTAAAAAAAAAATTTTCAAATTCATTGTGTGAACTAAAATATAATATACACAAAGATAAAAGAGTGCGTGAAAATAGAATTTCACGAAGAAATTTGCTGGTTGGGTCAGCAAAGGCAAGCTTTTATGGTATTATATAGGAAAATTAGAATTTAAAGTATGTGATTCTTGTTATTTTAGTCTTTTAAGTTTCAATTTGATCATTTTGGTATTTAGAATTGTTAATTTAAATCAATTTGATCCTATCTATAACGTGACATCCCTTGCTAGGCAATTCCATTAAATACAATGGTTAAATGACTAATACCTTTTTAGATTAGTCAAATTTTATTTATCAGCCATTACCCTCAACTTTACTTAAGGTTGGTTTGGGAAGTGATTTTTTAGTTTTTTAGGTAATAAAAAAATTTGTGGTAAGAAAAAAATTGGAATGTTTGGTAATAATTTTTTTACCTTTCTATGAAAAAATGTGTAAAAAATAGAAAGAATGAGAATAAATCTTTAATTTTTTTGAATGACTTTTTGAATTTTTGACTTTTTTAGTAATTTTTTTTACTTTTTAATATATTAGCCTCATCCAAAAATGATCCCTTAATCTCTTTCACCTTATAATAATTGTAATTTGGGGTTTGAGTTACTAAGAAAAGGGAGATAAATGAGAAAGATTTTGTGTATGGTGATACAATTAAAAACTTTGAGGGACTAAAATAACGTCTATCTTTTATCTTTATTCTGTGTTGATTTAAATTGACAATTTTGAAGACTAAAATTACAAAATTTAAATTTAAATGACTAAAATAACAAAGAATGCATATTTTAAAAACTAAAACAGTCTTTTATGTGAAATTTTATTAGACTTTCTAGTAGTATTATGATGATTATATATTTTTATATTATATTAGGTTTATTATTTCATTGTTAATCTTTTTTTAATAATTGAGAATTGAGAAAAATCTTGACCTTTAATCTTGAGATGTATATAAAGCGCCCCTCCATGCCAATTGTATAAATCTCGGGCTATGTCCACAAACGTGGTCCGAAAGGGATTGATAAATGGGCTTCATAGCTCATGTTATCTATACTATACATCACATAGTAAATAAAATATGGTATATAAATATGGTCATTGTAACATTATTCTCCCTAAAATATTATGTAATATTATTTATGAGATATTTTCAATCAATAAAAAAGTACAACACATATTAAGTGGATTATTATTTATATATTTTTAACTATTTAACAATAAAAAACCAATTGGTTGGTGGTCAAGTGGCGATTGGAGCTTGACTTGGTAGGAAGGACCACGGTTCGATTCCCCGCATCGCCAATTGGGAGGGGATTTGAGTCTAACCATCCAAAACTACTCCCCGAATCCGGATTAGTCGGCCTAAGGGTCGGATACCGGGTGGTGAACCAAAAAAAAAAAACAATAAAAAAAACTTGATATACAAGGAAAAGCACATGGAAACCAGTAATTGACAAATTCAAATCCAAACTTGCCTCATGGAAGAGGAGATTTCTGTTATTCGGAGGAAGATTGACTTTGATTAGAGCAGTGCCATCTAGTCTTCCAATTTTCTATTTGTCCATCTTCAAAATGCCAGAAGGCATTGCAAAAGAAATAAAGAAGATTTTCTTTGGAATGATTCAGATCTAAGGAGAAAAGTACACATGGTTGATTGGGTGGATATTACAAAACGTAAGAAGGATGGTGGGCTAGACATCAAAGACATGAGAAAAATGAATGACTGCCTTTTGCTAAAATGGGGGTGGAGGGAGATATAGGTCAGAGGATCATTCTCTTTGTTGGTCAGTGGTTCCCATTCCTTGGAGACAACTCTAGAATATATCTAGTATTTGGAAAGGCATTGTAGGAGTTGCTTCTTGTAATGCTCTCTCTCTCTCATTCATCTTTATACTGGCAATTGCTCAATTGTTGTTGGAAATGGAACTCGAATTCAGTTTTGGGTGGATGCTTGGGCTGGAAATGCTGACCTTAAAGATGATTTCCCCATGCTTTTCAGTCTGTCTACTGAGCAAAATGTTACCCTGAAGGTGATTATGGATCAAAAAGGAAATTCAGAGGATTGGAGTTTGAATTTTGGAAGACCTCTCAGGGCCTGGGAAAATGAAGAACTCGTTCGACTTTTTCAGCTTCTGAACTCACTCTCTCTCACCTGCTCGAATCAAGATGACAGACAAAAATGAAGGGATAACCATTTCTCAGTGTCTTCAGTATACCACTCAGGTCAGTCTACTGTTTGTCCATCCTCGTTTCTCATTACCTGGTTTTCTTCGGAATAATATTGCTCAATTTTTTGGATGACTTGTTTACCCACACTTCTCCTTAAAATCCAGGTAGAAGGAGAGAAAAACTAACTGGAGCCTATATAATAGCCAGACAAAGAAATAGCACACCAATAACAAATCCAAGTAAGCTCTGATACCAAATTGAAAAACTAAACTCATACTTCTTAAAAACCAAGTATTAAAGTGAGGAAAATTGGGATTTTATAACCAGTATAGATGGAGCAATTCTAGGCGACGTAGAACACATTCCAACATCAACCATGGGCTCTTGCTCTGTCCTCGTGTCTGGGTAGTGCGGTCTGAAATGATCCGTTGGCAGGCGAGGACTTCAATGGGTTACGCTTGAATCGGTGGCTGCATTACTTGAATGGTGGTCTAGCTTTAGATTCAAAAAGTTAGAATAAAAAATATGGAATGTCATACCGCTGGCCCTATTTGGAAAACTCAAAATGATTGTGCATTCAATGGCAAACAGTCACCATCGAATGAACTAAGGTTGTATTTAGAGATTTGAAAAGAGATTTGAAATTAAAAAGAAAAAAAATGTGTGAAACTAGATATAATTTAAGTATCTTTATTCACATTTCACCTACATTTTCTCTTTTCCTTTTCAAATTTCTTCCTAAATCTTTCAATCAAATACAGCGTAAGTGAATCACTCGCGGGAATTCATAAGATCCCCATATTCGTCACCATGGTGGGGGGTTGCTCTGTTAACAGCAGATTTCCTTTGTTGTTCCTTTTGTTTTGGGCGTGTGGACTGTTGCCCATTTTGATTACCCTTACAGATGTATTTTTGGGTGCGTGGACTGTTGTCTCTTTTGTTTTCTCTTTTGTTTATCTGGTTGGTTTCATCAACTTTGGTTGGTTATTCACCAATTTCGAGGCATGGTGTTAGTCAATGATTAGGCTTGCATTTTGGTGGCAATATAATTGGGATAGTTATACTTTATTTGTATAATTTTTATACTCTCATTTCTTTATTGATGTATATATAAACTTTCATTGATTTCATTAATAAAAATTTTCTTTTTATTGATCAATTTTTTTTATGATGTCTCATCATACTCTTCAATATCCTTTCAGCATCTATTCAAGTTAATGAAAAATAATTAGCAATTTTTTTTAAAAGGTACATTTTTTAATATATTTTATTGTTAATATATTTTTTCATATTTCTTTACAAATATTTTATATTTTTAAGTACATCTGGATGTTATGAATTTTAAAGTAAAAATAATTGACTAAAATCTAAAATAAAAAAATCACTAAAAATAAAAAAAAAAGTAAAAGAACACAAAAATAATGAAAAATAAAAAATATCAAACAGAGAGATTGATTATCTCTTAACCAATTAGCATGAGTCATCAGACAAGTTGTTTTTATCCATTTGTGCTCTTATGATTAGTACCACATTAACATGTTAAATTGATATTATGAGATTATTGAATTTTTATTAAATGTTCATGGCATGGGACTATAAACATTGTGTAGTTCATTATTGTCTCTATATCAAAGTTTTTAAAGACGAATGGGTAACGAGAGGCATTTTATCTTTTATGTTGAGGCGTTAGCATTTCAAATTCTAAATTTTTATATTTAGTAAATAATTTAAATATTTTATAATCACCTACAACTTTTTCTCCTTAACAGCACAAATGGATAAAAACAACTCGTCTGGTAACTTGACTCATGTTAATCGGTTAAACTTCGGGTATGAATTTGAAACCCGACCCAATTTCCAACAATAAGCAATTATTTATTTCATTTTCCTTTCCTTTTCTGTTCTCTTCATCCTCTCCTTATGGAGCTTTCGCTTCGCATAAACTTCGGCAAGACAAGGTCCAACCATTGCCATGGATTAAAAATAAACACCAATATATATAACTGTGGATCAGATCAGAGAGTCTTACGTTGTGTTTGGTTGGGGGATTTGGGGAGAGATTTGGAAAGAGAATGGAAAAAGGTGTGTGAAACTATGTGAAATATAAGTATATTTTTTTTCACATTTCACCTACCTTTTCTATTACCCTTTCCAAATCCCTCCTCAAATCCCTCAACCAAACACAGCATTAGAGATTTATGAGAGAGAACAAAGAAGCGCCACCAAGTGTACGTGTATGTATGAAGACAATAGTGAGAGAAAAATGAGAGCAAGTAGAGAGAGAGAGAGACACTGAGTGAGAGAAGAAGAGAGAAGGATGACATATAGGGAGAGAAGATGGCTGTGGTGAATGAATATATTATGATTGAGTAGGCACCAAGAAAGTAGAATATAGACAAGGAAGGATGCATATGCATCTAAAGTCACTTTCCCTCTCAAATAGCCACTTTTTGGCAATTGACTTAAACTTTTGGATTATTTTAGTCCAAAAATAAATGACATTTGTGTATATATATATGTATGGGCTTGGAAAGCAAGCAAAGTTGACTGGATGGAAGTTTGTTGCTGTTGAAGACCATGAATAAAACACAACACACAAATGTCACAAGAGTACTGCTTTTTTTCATATGGAAAACTTTGACTTGTCCTCCTTTCACACTCCTTGGAAGGACAGAATGTAAGAAATTTGCTGGTTGGGTCAGCAAAGGCAAGTTTTTGTGGTATTGTATAGGAAAATTAGGATGCCAGATAGTTTGTCTTTTAAGTATGTGTTTTTTATTATTTTAATTTTTTAAGTTTTAATTTTGTTATTTTAGTCATTAAAGGTATTAATTTGAGTTAATTTGATTTTAATTTTAATATCTGTATTCATTGATAACGTGAAATAAATATAAAAGACAGATTTAATTTCTAAAGTATTTGTTTCATATCATTTTAATAATTACTTAAGTTTTTTATTTTTTTTATCAAAGAGGCGGAGTTTTATTTATGTATAAAGGGTGTTGGCCACGCAACAAGGAGTAGCTTTCCAGGTTTGTCATAATTAACAAAATGTAGAACAAAAGAGGGCATTTTAGGGTATATCACAAGAGAGCCCCCATTGAAAGTCGCAGCATACTTAGCCAAACTGTCAGCAACACCATTTGCCTCTTGATACACGTGCTGAATTCGGATGGTCCAATTAAGCCCAAGTAGTAACCTATAATCAGTAACTAAAGGTTGTATCCATGGTGACACATGGGTAGAAAAAGTGAGCAAAAGATAAGCAGAGCGGGAATCAACTTCTAGTTCTATGTCTAGAAAACCATGTTGCCATGCAAAAGTTCTGCTACCATACTACTAGTAATACCTATATTTTGGGGTTTTATTTTTCGAATTTATTCTAAAAACAAATTTACTGAAAAATAATAAAAATTTCAAAAACACTTAAAAAAATAAACAACAGTGCTGAGTTTCGAATTCATCCAAAAACTATACCCTTAATTTGAGTTTGGAATTCATCCAAAAACTATACCCTTAATTTTACATCCTGTATTGATTGTCGGATGTACTTGCACCTCCTCTTACTTGTGTTACATAGATTACAATCGGTCTTACCTGATATGAGTCTTGTGCCTAATTCAGTACAAGTGCAAATATGTCAAGGGTTAGTAGCATTGTTGAGTTATTTTAACATTATTAGAAATAAAGGTTTTAGAAATAAAAATTTAGGGATAAAATTATTTTTTGGAGACAAAATATTTTTATCACCAAAAGTGTTATTATTTATTTTTAATGACAAAATAGGATATTTAGTAATGAATTACTAACATTTTGGGATCAAAAGTTATCTCAAAACACAAACATTTTTTGGACCAAGTTATTTTATCTCTAAAAGTGTATTTATTAGTGACATTTTTAAAATTTTGTCCTTAAAAGCTATTTTTTGACTTTTCAAACAAATCATTTAGCGATTGTTTTCATGACAATTGAAATTAATCTCTAAATATTTTTTGCAATAAAATTTATATTTTTAAAAATAAAAAAATTAATTTTTAAAACTCTTATATATTGTAATGATTTGACGAGCTCAATCCAAACCTATACATGAACCAACCCAATTAAATCTATCAAAATCATTTCATCCATCTACTAAAGGTGGAAGTTCACAAATTATTTAAGGATGAAGTTTCTTTCCAGTTCAATGTGTGAATTAAAATATATTGTTACGTTTGTAGAGTTTATCCTGGGTTTTATTATGATAATTCAAACTTTTCAATGTGTAGAGCTCGTTGAGTATTTCATGCCTGCAAAAAATCACATTAATCGAATATCGGTAACCCTTTAATTAGAACATATTTTTGCATATATGATTTTAAAAATAAATTATTAACAAAAATATATTCCGATCAAGAGGCCACTAATATCCAATCAACGTGATTTTTTGTAAGTATGAAATATTTAATGAACTCTGCACATTGAATAGTTCAAATTATCAGAACAGAACCGTGATAAATCCACGAACCTAACAATATACTCCAATCTCTCCCATTATTTAACTGTTAAACCGCAAAGTCAAATCTTGTCCATAAAAGGGAATCCAAATTCAATTCACCTGTTAATTAGGCTGGTTTAGACTTACCCCAATTGAGGATGGTAACTACGAACATCACTATCTAAACCTTCAAAAATTATTATATTAATTTTTTTTTGAAAATTTAATTGGCAAATTGACATATATCAATTTGATCGAGAAATTTTTCATTCGTTATATCAAATCTATTATTCTATTATTTTTAAATTTTGAACTCTTTTGTATACCATTAATGTTCTTTTATTTCAAAGGAAAAAAAAAAATTTAACAAAAAAAAAGCAAAGGCATAAAGGGGTGATGCCAAAAGTCATGTAAGCTTTTGACACACCATGTGGAGTTCATTTGATATGCCAAAATAGAATTGTTAGACTGTCACATTAAATTTGACATATCGGATGGAGGTAGGACCGACTTTGAGGATAAGCCGAACAAGCAGTTGCTTTGGCCCAAAAATTGGTTAAAAAAAAGGTCCCCCAAAAATTTGTTAAAAAAAAAAAAAAAAAAAAAAACCTCCTAAAAATAAATCAAAAAGATAATTGATGTAGTAAACTATTTAAAACTATTGTTTTTCAAATATATGAATTATGTATAGAATACTATTGACCATAGTTGTTAAAATTGCTTTTGGAAAAGAAACTTGTCAAAGTTGAAGTTAATTAAATCTTAAATTAAGTTAACTATGTAATGAGAAAAATTAAATGAACTTGATTGACAAATCGTATAAAACAAGCTTGATTAGTATTTTTACAACTAATGTGAAAATTATCATGTTTAAGTGATACATTGTTATAGTTTGTTCATTTTTATTTATTTATTTAGGATGCTAGTTTGGATTACTTTGATAATTAATCTTAGTCTTATATTTGAATGATAGTAATTTTGGGAGGGAATGAGAATGTGAATGTGATTTCAGATTTCCATGATTCTAACATATGAGGAGTCACACTTCTTATAAAAGCATCTCATGACAATCACAAGCTCATTCACAACAGTTGACTTATCCAAGCAACTAATAATTTAAGTTTTATATACATTCATATGAAAGTTCAAAAATTTTAAATTACTAACTAGTCCAGCTTTGACCAAAAAAAATGCAAAATTGGTTCATATTAGAAAATGCGAATTACACTAACAGTCCCTATAATTTAGAGTTTGTGTCACTGTGGTCCCTAACTTTTCAATTGTGATACATTTGATCCTGGATTTTGAATCTCGTTCCAAATAAGGATAAGTGAAAACATTATAACTCCATTTGAATGGCAAAGTCATAAAATAACTTATTTTGTGTTGGTTAACTTATATGTTGTTTGAAATATAATGGCATTTTTTTAATGAATAATGTTGGAAATTTTTTGTTATAAAGTTTTGTTTGGTTTAGTTTTCAGAATTTATTTTCAGAAAAATTTTCTAAGAAATTAAAAATTAAATTGGTGAAAAAAATTAAAAACACATCATTTTTATATAATTTTATCTTTTGAGAGGGTAGAAATAATTTTTTTAAATAATTATTTTTTCATATTTATTTTCGTTAAATTAATTTTTATTTTTTCAAAAGTCAAACATAGCGACAAATTTAATGTCATTATTAAACTAATCCATTAAATTAAAAAATTTAAAACTAAAAACATTTCATATATTAAACATATCGATTATACATTGAAGCTTAATAATCCTTTATTACATGATAACCATAAAAAAATATGACTTAACAACAAATACAATCATCTATTACATGATAACTATCCAAAAATATCAACAAAAACAACCACCTATTACATGATCATCATCCAAACACATACTATAAATTAATTTGATAAAAAAATTAAAAATAAATAAAAATGTAAAAGATTTATCATTTTTATATAATTTTATCTTTGATGAGTAGAAATAATTTTTAAAAATTTAAAAATAATTTTTTGACATGTATTTTTGTCAAACTAGTTTATATTTTATCAAATTGACGACTTTACTCTTGAAGTGGAGCAACAATGTCTGTAATTGTCCTTATTTGAAACGAGATTTAAAATTTAGAGTCAAATGTATCACAATGGAAAGGTCAGGGACCAAAGTGACACAAGTTCCAAATTACAGAGACCGTTAGTGTGATTCGTCCTATTAAAAAATTGTTTTGGAACGTTTTTTATTTTTTAATATGTATAGAAGGTCCCATGTTAAAAGCTTGCTTTGGGTCCTTGGAAAAGTTAGAGACGGTCCTAGGTAGAGATGCTATAAGTTGACCCGTCTAAACCTTTTCAAATTTATCTTCTTTTTGTTTTTTATAACTGGGTGTTTGAGCCAGCTTCCGTACATCTCGACTAATCCCCGAGGCCGTAAAGTCAACGACTGGACAAACTCCTTATGGTCCCAAGGTTTAGAATATTTGGCCTTCGTAATTTTCGAACCCACAACCTCTTGGGCGATAAACTTTTTGGTTGCCTTCTCATTTCTCTAAGCCATTGCTACCCTTAATTTATTTAACAATTACTTATATATAAACTTGGGGAGCAAGTGAGCTATCTATGAACATAAATTTGTGAAGACTAAATCTATAGATACAGAATCAATTATAGAACTAATTATATAAAATAATTTTAACTATATATGAAGGGGTAGAATATAAATAGGTCGGATCCAAGCCTTAGACCGGCCCAATCCATTAAACCCAAGTCCAAGTGGGTCAGGTGAATGTGTAGGCAAGCCAATGCTTACTACAAGGATTGATTAGAAAGCTTAATGAATCAGGACATTGCATAGTCTTTCAAAATAATAATAATAATAAATAAATATTTTGAGAATTCTGGTTACAAAAGTTTAATCTTGCCTGTATATGTTGAGGGTTATTATGAGTTACACTAGGCTATTATAGTGGTCAGTTAACTAGTTATGGAGATTGCACGTTACACTGAGGTTACTGATGATGTGTTCTACTAACATTCACAAGTACACAGAACTTGACTTGTGTAATACTGAATTGCAGTCTTTACTCAATAGATTCCTTCATATTTGTCTACTGTGTCTTCAATGACTCATCAAGTCTTAATATTGCACTGTAGTGACGCATAAGTTAATTCTTGAGTAGTGTAGTGTGATTGATTGTTGCTAGATAGATGTGAATATGATAATGTTTGTGGGTATCATTTCTGGAAACCCTCACAAGACTTTAGTCGTTCATTTGGGATAACTTTGTTGTTTAAAGGCTTGTTGCATATGCTAAATGCAACCATTCTTCCCACGAAAGAGGAAATACCTAGATTTTGTTTAATAATATGTTATTTTATTTTATTTTTTCTTCTTTATTCCTTACTTAAGGACTAGCAAGCTGTAAGTTGGAGGTTGTGATTGAGGACGAATTGTGCAACACTGAGGCCGTTAATTAGGATCTCTTAACTTTACTTGCTTGTCAAACTATATATTTTATGCATGTTTAATGTCAATCAGGTTGTATATAGTGGGAGCATAAAATGAGAAAAAATGCAAAATTTTGCAAAGAAAAGTTTTTCTCGCACGTTCTGAGGCCCATTCCCACATTTGCGGCCTTTACCTCACAGCCAAACAAGGCCTAATCTTTCTGCACATGAGGAAGGTTTTCCCACACGTACGGAACCCCTTCTCACACGTGTGGTGTCACGACCCAAACCCGGCCCTATGGGTTTAGCATCAGAATGGCGATGTCCGAGATTCCGAAGGCTTGTGAACGATGTCTGATTAAGCAATCTGAACTGGCGGAAATATCTGATAAATAACTAGTGTCCATTGAAATGAAAATCAGTATGCCAAAAACATTTTTCATGCATTCATACGATTCGAGCGATGATCTATATGCGATCTATACAATCATATACAAACATTGATGCAGGGGACCTAATCCTCGATATGATCTGATAAAAGCGATGAAGCAGTCTATCTGATAGTACAAAAGCGGTAAGGGACCGATGGGGACACAAAAACACCCCAAGCCATAGCATGGCAACTCGGAACCTCGCGGTGAGGCACATAGGTGGCTTGACAAAGCTGGGACCAACCCACGCTCCTAGCTCGATGCCGGCCGAGAACCTACATATATATATAAGCGATGAGCTAAATCGATAAATAACATAATGCGTAAAGAGGTTATGAATGAATGTCCTTCTGAAGAATGAAATCAGTTCATTAAACAAGATTTCAATCTTCAAATTTCATCAATCATATATGGTACATCCATTAGCCTATAAACAGTAGGTCCAAAGGACCGGTCTTAGAACCGGCGGTAATGATGGCCATCAATCAAGAAGCAGTATGGTTCCACAAGGCAAGCGAGCTCTCTATATGATGAAGTGCTAAGGATGCCACAGTACAATTCAGAATACAGGACATACATTCATTCAGTAAACAATATTAGTCAATAAACAGTTCAGTTCAGTATTCAAAAGATAACCATTTTGAACATATCTTTACACAATCGTTACTCACAGAGATTGGGCTAATAGCAGCTAGAGCGCGTCCCCGAGAGCCAACCCTAAACAGTTAACAAATAGAACACACACTAAGTTTTACAGTCGGGAAGGATGATAATTAAATCCCTAAATTTTCTCGGTGTGGTTCTATGTCTAAATCCTCATTAAGATGCCTTAAACTAGGCCTAAGAATGCCTAGGATGGGATGAGGATGCAAAAATACAGTTGGAAGGCATTTTTCAAAAGTTGCTGAAAACAGGGGTCTCGCTCGAGCGAGGTTGCAAAATCAAAGTCTTCGCTCGAGCGAACAATCCTTCGCTCGAGCGGTCTGATGAAACAGTAAAAGTACTGGATGCTCGATTTTTACGCTCGAGCCACCAATCCTTCGCTCGAGCATGGCTCAGAGGAAAGCGTTAATTCGCTCGGCGAGAATCCTCGCTGAAGGCGAAGAAGCCAAATCTGGAATTTCCAGATTTGCCTTCCAAGCTCAAACCAAGCATTCTCAACTCAATTCTCGACCTCTTGGGCCCAAATTTTGGAAAATACATCCCAAAACAATGTATAACAAGTTTCAAAAGCCAATTTATGAATTCAAGCCCCAAAGGTGAGTCAATTAAATCCAACATTCAAACCCATTTTCAAGAACAATTTCAACACATGCAATGCATGAGTTTTTAACCAAATTCAAGGTTCAAAACTTGCTCTAATGAGCTCAATAGTTGGAAAACAAAATGAAAACATGGACCATAGCTTAAACATGGACATGCATGTACAATTCCAACATGAATTCAACTTCAAATGCACCAAAATGGCCATGTATGCATGAATTCAAGCATAATTCAACCTCTTAGCACTAAATCATGGTTTAATCCTACAATGGAGCATGAACCATGCAAGATGAAGCTTAAAGACAACAAGAAGAAGATAAATTCACTTACCTAAGTCTCAATTACAAGTCTTGCGAGCTTAATTTAGCAATCTATGTCTCAAATCTCCAAGTTCTTCTAGCAAGTCATCAAGATGAATACACTCTCTCCCTTTCTTTCTCTCTAAATTTGGTGGGAGCAAGGATGAAGCTGAGCAAATGTTTTGATTAGGTGATAAGGCTCTATTATAATAGTAAACAAAGGTCTACTATAGGTGGCAATTTGGTAAATAAGCCTAAGTTTGCAATTAGCTCATTTTAAATCTAATTTAATCATTCCTAATCAATTTTCAGTTAAATATACCATTAAATCACAAATATTCTACTGATCCCAAAACTCTAAACGGTTTCTAATTCAGCCGCCGATAAGGCCTTCAATTAGCAGTTTACACATATGAATTCAAACAGATAATCAATCAATCAAACAGATGCAATATGCAATTCAATAGATAAACTTATTCAATTTCAGTTCCGATTTCAATCAATCCATCCAGTACTTCAGTTAATTCAATTATCAGTCATTATCAGTTCGGTTTAGCAGTAATCAGTACGTAATTCAGTGGTTAATCAGTAATCAAAACGAGAGTTGTTACATGTGGTGACCACTTCTGCACGTGCAGCCCTACCTCAAATTTCGTGCCGCTGTTTTGAACCTGTTTGAAAAATAACAAAGGTATAAAAAGACAGAAAATAGGTTGGAATATGTTCTGAAAAATTGAAGGAGAAAGAGGAGGCTAGGGTTTGGAAAAAAGTGATTCTCAATCTTCAAAACAAATTCCTATGGAGGGTTTCATCTCTTCCACCTCTTTCCACTCCTCTATAAGTGGCTAGGCTCTCCTTTTCTAGGATTTTGATGAAACCCTAGCTATGTAATTAGGTTTTCTTTTTGGTTTTTGATTATATAAATTTTTGAACAATTTTATGGTGTTTTAGAAGTTTCAAATATATATTTTCCACTATTTCTTCGAGTATTCAACTTTATGTGATTATTGAATACTTTCCATACAATGGTTTTCTTTTATTTCATATTCACAATTAATTTAGGAATTTGACAATTAAATTAGTTTAATTTCCCGTTTGTCCTTGTGGATCGATACCTGGACTTGCCATTATTCTAAAAAATTTGGTATGGTTTAGCGTTTATTTTTGGTGTGCGAAACGACCCATCAAATTTTGTCGCCGTTATCAGGAACTTTTGGCGAAACTAATTAATTTAAAGTTATATTCCTATTTTAATTTTTAGTTTATGATTTTATATTTTTGTGTTGCTAAGTGTGCAGAGTGTTGCAATTGGAGCCATCACTGAAGTGCAAGCGAAGCGCAACCAAGTTTTAAACAAAAAACCGCAGTACCAAAGTGCTAAAAAAAAAAAGAAAGCAAATACTCGCAAGCAAAGCACCGAAGTACTAAAACTAGAGAGCTCAAGTGGAAATTGGGGATAACGTCTATACGTCAAACACCCGCAAGACGAGTAAAGCATTTTCGTTAAATAGCAGTGAGTATTTCTCCCTTTGGTATTTTGCTTTCATAACTTAGGGCAGAGAGTCGGAACTTAGTATGTGTGTGTGTGTGTGTGTGTGTATGTGAGTAGTGTATGCACGGGCATCGTTCTTGTCGCCTTGAATTGTGGAGTTTGGATCTTGAACTAGAAAGGACTTTTAGAAAACTTAGAGCCTCTTCTCGTGTTCCTAGGCTTGAATACCCTTATCTATACTTCGAACCAATAGAGATGGTGAATTCGACTGCCCTAAATAGGCCCAACCGGACCTTTAAGGATTACTCCACGCCTACTGCATATACATCACCATCATGCATCCAGTTATCCGACACCATTGCTGCTCATTATGAGATTAAGTCCAGCACCATACAAATGCTCCCATCATTCCATGGACTAGCTCATGATGATCCTTATAAACATTTTCATGAATTTCTAGAAATTTGCTCTACAGTGAGGATCTAGAATTTTATAAATGAGGCCTTAATGTTGCAATTGTTCCCATTTTCATTAAAGGACAAAACCAAACACTGGATGAACTCATTACCTGCTAATTCCGTCATAACTTGGGACCAATTACAATAGAAATTTTTGGAGAAGTACTTTCCCATTGGTAAGACAACCAACTCAGGCGAGCCATCACCAATTTTGCTCAAATTGATGGCGAGTAATTTCATGAGACATAGGAAAGACTTCGTGACCTTCTCCAACAGTGTCCCCACCACCAAGTGTCTGATTGGCAACTTGTTCAGACCTTTTACTATGGCTTAATTGAGCCTCACCGCCAAATGGTGGATTCTTCTTGTGGTGGGACATTCATGTCCAAAAATGACGCCGAGGCATGACAATTATTTGAGAACCTAAGTGATAATTCCCTTCACCATGCCTCCGTAGCCCGGCAAGTTCAGCAATTGGTAGTTGGAGCCCCAAAAAGATGGGGCATTTATGAGGTAGGGCAAAACCTAGAGTTAGCCCAACAAGTAGAGACATTGTCCCACAAAATGGACCAATTGTTAGCTTCAAGCATGCCCCTACACAGCAAGATCAGGGTCAATTTCACGAGGCCTGGGTAATGACCCATATTCCAATACATATAATCTGGGATAGAGAAATCATCCTAATTTTTCATGGAGACCTCCTTCACGAGGCACTTCTTACAATCCTTCACCACCAAGGTAGAATTTTAATAATTTTGCCAATCAATTTTCTTACCGACCACCACAACCCCCACCTATTCTTCAAGGCAACTCAGCCTTTGAGACTCAGGTACTAGAAGTTCTCTCAGAACTTAAGGGGTTAGAACCAGTAGTTCACTCCCATAATCACTACATTGCCAAGCTAGAGGCCCAATTGGGTCAAATGGCTAATAACATGAATAGAAGAGATGAGGGAAAATTATCAAGTCAACTAGTGGCTAACCCTAAGGGTAAATATGGGGCAAAGGGGTCGGGTGGGAATAGAAAACACCATGAGCAGGTGAAAACGGTGATTACCTAGAGAAGTGGAAAGGAGTTAGGGCCTCGGCCAGTTGCATCTGATGCAACTAAGGCTAAGAAGGGTGATCACGGTGGTCAACCCAAAGAGAGCAAGGGTGAGGGAGAGACACCTACGGGGGATGACTTAGTCCCTAGCACTTCACATGAGCCTAAGTCACCATATGTGCCTAAGGCACCCTTTCCCCAATGCCTTGATACACCGTCTATTTTTAATAAGAAGGTAGCATCCACGGAAGTGATGATTAAGGTGTTTAAACAAGTTAAAATCAACCTCCTCCTGTTGGAGGCGATTAAACAAGTACCCTTCTATGCTAAATTTTTGAAGGACCTTTGTACACAAAAGCATAAATCAACGATACACGTGTCCCAAAAGGTCATCCTCACGGAGCAAAAAAGCACCATTTTATTCAATGACACACCTCCTAAGCTTAAAGACCCGGGTGCCCCCAACCATTGCATGTATTATAGGGGACCATTTCATTGATAGATCCTGGTTAGATTTAGCGGCTAGTGTCTGTTTGTTACCGTACTCTGTGTACAAGGAATTCAGGTTTGGCAAGTTGAAGCCCACTACTGTTACTCTCCAATTGGTTGACCGGTCCCTCAAAGTGCCACATGGCATTATTGAGGATGTTCTAGTAAAGGTCAATAGGTTTTATTTTCCTGTTGACTTTTTAGTTTTAAATATGGAATCGGTAACCCGTTCTAGGAAGCAAATCCCGGTGATCTTAGGTCGACCTTTCTTGGCTACAGCCAATACGTGCATAAATTGTCGTACCGGTGTTATGGATGTTTCATTTGGAAATATGCAAGTGAAACTCAATGTTTTCCAAGCATCCCAACAACTCCATGAAAGAGAGGAGTGTTTATTTATAGATGTTGTGGATGGGATTGTGGAAGAGGCTTTACTCTCAATTCTTGTAGAGAACCCTCTAGAGGCTTGTCTAGCTTATTTTAAGTTTGAAAATTTTGATATTGACGAGTCGGTTGAGGAGGTGAACGCCTTACTTAATTCTTCTTCTACACCAAATTTTCCTCCGTGGAAAGCTCGGTTTGAGCCCCTTCCTCATCTGTCTAGGGAACCTGTCACACCATCTCTAGTCACACCACCTACACTTGAGTTGAAACCACTACCGGCCACACTCGAGTATGCATTTTTAGGGCCAAATGATACTTTACTTGTCATCATTGCATCTGACTTAATTGCAAAGTAGGAAAGTCAATTAATTAGTGTTCTTGTGGCATATCAGAGTGCCCTAGGGTAGTCGGTGGCTGATTTGAAAGGGATTGACCCCTCCGTGTGCATGCATCATATACATCTAGAGCAGGATAACAAACCTTCTCGGGAAATGCAACAGAGACTAAATCCCAACATGAAAGAAGTTGTGAAAAAAAATGTTTTGAAATTGTTAGATGTGGGTATTATATACCCTATCTCAGATAGCAAGTAGGTGAGTCCCACACAAGTGGTGCCCAAGAAACGAGCATCACTATTGTAAAGAATGAGCAAGAAGAGTTAGTCTCCACACGAACCATTACTAGGTGGCTAGTGTCTATTGATTATAGCAGATTGAATTCCATGACTAGGAAGGACCATTTTCCTTTACCATTTATTAATCAAATTCTTAAGAGATTTGTGGGGCAGGGTTTTTATTGTTTTCTTGATGGCTACTCGGGATATAATCAAGTTCTGATGTACCCCGCTGACCAAGAAAAGACCATGTTCACCTGTCCTTTTGTCACTTTTGCTTACAGGCGCATGCTCTTTGGGCTATGTAATGCATCGGTGACTTTTCAATGGTGTGTGATGGTCATTTTCTCCGATATGGTGGAGAAATTTCTAGAGATTTTGATGGATGATTTTTCGGTGTTTGGACCGTCTTTTGAGAAATGCCTTAGGAATTTGACTAGAGTGTTGAAACGATGTACTAAGGCAAACTTAATTTTGAGTTGGGAGAAGAGCCATTTTATGGTTCATGAGGGTATGGTGTTGGGACACATTGTGTCCCGTTGAGGTATAAAAGAGGACAAAGCTAAAGTTGACCTCATTGCAGGCCTACCTCCACCCACTTTTGTGCATCAAGTCCGATCGTTCTTAAGGCATGCAAGTTTTTACCATAGGTTCATCAAATACTTTAATAAAATATCACGTCCTTTGTGTAGTTTACTTGCTAAAGACGCACCTTTTATCTTTGATAAGACATGTTGAAAGCCTTTGAAACACTGAGAGTGGCCTTAACTACCGCCCCAATCATGAAATCACTAGATTGGTCGCTTCCCTTTGAAATCATGTGTGATGCCTCAGATTATGCTGTCGGGGCTGTGTTGGGCCAAAGGATCAAGAGGGCACCATATGCTATATACTATGCTAGTCGCACTCTCTCGAATGCACAATTGAATTACATTACTACCGAGAAAGAGTTGCTAGTTGTGGTCTTTACCTTAGATAAATTTTGGTCCTATCTCCTAAGTTCCAAGGTCATAGTCTTCACTGATCATGCCGTTTTGCAGTATTTACCATCAAAGAAAGAGACCAAACCTAGATTGATTAGATGGATATTGTTGCTTCAGGAATTTGACGTAGATTCTATTTGAACTTTTGTAATGTTGTACCAAACCAATGTATCCAAAAATAAAATAAAGTATAGGGAATGTGATAAAGAATTGATAAGTAATGGAACCCAATCACCGAGAAACGACCTCGTTTGAATTCAAAATTTCAAACTAGCCTCTGTTTACCCAAGCCAAGTATTCGTTACTTGACAAGCTATGGCATTGTTCATTTGTCTTGACCTTCTAAGATGGGATTGGTGGAGTTGGGGTGCACAGCAAGCATTGCTGTGCGGTTTTATGGGCTTATTTTGGGATCCGTTTTGATAATCCGAACCGTTCACATTTTAGAGTACATCGAGTAGAACATACCTGTAAAAAATTAAATTAGTCAGATATTGTTAACCCTTTCATCCACTCACATTTGTATTCATTTTAATATTTTAAATCACAATGTCATTTATTTTTTAAGATATAAATGTAAGTGGATGAAAATGTTAATAATATCCGATTAACTTAATTTTTTACAGGTATGTTTTTCTGAATGCACTCTAAAATGTGAATAGTTTCGATTATCAAAACAGATACCGAAATAAGTACATAAGACCGCACAACAATAGATGCTGCTGTGTGCCAAGATTGGTAAGGTTCATATAGTGCTCAAGAGTCTTTCAATTGCCCTCGATATTTTTAATTTTTAATTAATAAGAAAGAAAAAAAGAAATAAAAATAAATAAATAAAAGTTGCGTCATATCACCATAAGATTCAATCCCAAACATTAAGCTAGATAGGGTAGCGCCAATCTTGAAACAAGTTTTCCATAAGTTCAATAGGTCGGCCTACTTTGGGTACATTTAATATGTGTAGGTGAAAATTTTCTAATCTATATATTAAGGAAAAGTGTCTTTTAAAACCCAAGGCTTGTGAAAGCTCCAACATGCCCATCTTAATTTCCTGATTTTTTAATATTTTTTTTAAAAAAAATTGACTTGGTGATTGGTGATTAATTCAAAGATTGTAATAATTACACTATTGATTACAATAAACACTTAATTTATAATAATTACACTTATTAAATGAATAACGCAATAAATGAAATCCTAATTTTCTTACTTTTTGCATCCCCAAGAGACCCATGTAATTATTGTGTAAATGCCTCTTAAATAAATAAATAAACACTTATTAAATTCTTTCAAACTCCTAGGTCAAACCCCATGTATTTAAAAGGGTCTTTTAAAACCCAAGGCTTGTGAAACCTCCAACATGCCAATCCTAATTTCTTGATTTTTTAATATTTTTTTAAAAAAAAATTGACTTGGTGATTGGTGATTGGTTCAAAGATTGTAATAATTACACTATTGATTACAATAAACACTTAATTTATAATAATTACACTTATTAAATGAATAACGCAATAAATGAAATCCTAATTTCCTTACTTTTTACATCCCCAAGAGACCCATGTAATTATTGTGTAAATGCCTCTTAAATCTATATATTAAGGAAAAGGGTCTTTTAAAACCCAAGGCTTGTGGAAGCTCCAACATGTCAATCCTAATTTCTTGATTTTTTAATATTTTTTTTAAAAAAAATTGACTTGGTGATTGGTGATTGGTTCAAAGATTGTAATAATTACACTATTGATTACAATAAACACTTAATTTATAATAATTACACTTATTAAATGAATAACGCAATAAATGAAATCCTAATTTCCTTACTTTTTCCATCCCCAAGAGACCCATGTAATTATTGTGTAAATGCCTCTTAAATAAATAAATAAACACTTATTAAATTCTTTCAAACTCCTCGGTCAAACCCATGTATTTAATTTATATATTAAAAATAAATAAAAATAAATATAAATATCTATAATTATCCCGTGCATAGCACGGGTGATAGGCTAGTCTATATATTAAGGAAAAGGGTCTTTTAAAACCCAAGGCTTGTGAAAGCTCCAACATGCCCATCTTAATTTCCTGATTTTTTAATATTTTTTTAAAAAAAAATTGACTTGGTGATTGGTGATTAATTCAAAGATTGTAATAATTACACTATTGATTACAATAAACACTTAATTTATAATAATTACACTTATTAAATGAATAACGCAATAAATGAAATCCTAATTTTCTTACTTTTTGCATCCCCAAGAGACCCATGTAATTATTGTGTAAATGCCTCTTAAATAAATAAATAAACACTTATTAAATTCTTTCAAACTCCTAGGT
The DNA here is from genome assembly GCA_025200525.1 of Camellia lanceoleosa. NCBI lineage: Eukaryota > Viridiplantae > Streptophyta > Magnoliopsida > Ericales > Theaceae > Camellia > Camellia lanceoleosa. Next base: position 86,345,192 of record CM045766.1, on the reverse strand, counting down.
CAAACCCCATGTATTTAATTTATATATTAAAAAAATAAAAACAAATATAAATATCTATAATTATCCCGTGCATATAACTTCAGTGACCACGAATGCAAACAGTAAGTCTTTTTTATGTTTGCTCCTTATTGACTTTTCCTTTTATTTACTGTTTTAATATTGTAGTTAGATAGCGCATAAAAATATTTATGATTTGTCTAGCGAATAAAAAATTATAATTTGATTTTTTAATATGATTGAAGTTAAGGGTCTTTTAAAACTCAAGGCTTGTGGAAGTTCCAACATATCAATCCTAATTTCCTGATTTTTTAATATTTTTAAAAAAAAAAATTGATTTGGTGATTGGTGATTGGTTCAAAGATTGTAATAATTACACTATTGATTACAATAAACATTTAATTTATAATAATTACACTTATTAAATGAATAACGCAATAAATGAAATCTTAATTTCCTTACTTTTTGCATCCCCAAGAGACCCATGTAATTATTGTGTAAATGCCTCTTAAATAAATAAATAAACACTTATTAAATTCTTTCAAACTTCTCGGTCAAACCCCATGTATTTAATTTATATATTAAAAATCCTAATTTCCTGATTTTTTAATATTTTTTTTTAAAAAAATTGACTTGGTGATTGGTGATTGGTTCAAAGATTATAATAATTACACTATTGATTACAATAAACACTTAATTTATAATAATTACACTTATTAAATGAATAACGCAATAAATGAAATCCTAATTTCTTTACTTTTTGCATCCCCAAGAGACCCATGTAATTATTGTGTAAATGCCTCTTAAATAAATAAATAAACACTTATTAAATTCTTTCAAACTCCTCGGTCAAACCCCATGTATTTAATTTATATATTAAAAAAAATGAAAACAAATATAAATATCTATAATTATCCCGTGCATAATATATAATTTTATTATTAAATGTGAAGTGAAGTGATATCTATATATTAAGGAAAATGGTCTTTTAAAACTCAAGGCTTGTGGAAGCTCCAACATGTCAATCCTAATTTCCTGATTTTTTAATATTTTTTTTAAAAAAAATTGACTTAGTGATTGGTTCAAAGATTGTAATAATTACACTATTGATTACAATAAACACTTAATTTATAATAATTACACTTATTAAATGAATAACGCAATAAATGAAATCCTAATTTCCTTACTTTTGGCATCCCAAGATACCCATGTAATTATTGTGTAAATGCCTCTTAAATAAATAAATAAACACTTATTAAATTCTTTCAAACTCCTCGGTCAAACCCCATATATTTAATTTATATATTAAAAAAATGAAAACAAATATAAATATCTGTAATTATCACGTGCATAGCACGACATGCCCATCCTAATTTCCTGATTTTTTAATATTTTTTTTTAAAAAAATTGACTTGGTGATTGGTTTATAATAATTACACTATTGACATATGGAGGAGATAGAAGGTGGGGAAGAGAATAACGCAATAAATGAAATCCTAATTTCATTACTTTTTACATCCCCAAGAGACCCATGTAATTATGGTGTAAATGCCTCTTAATTTTTTTCCCTCTTAATTTTTTTGTTTTGTTTTTTGAAAAAAAAAATAAATAAACACTTATTAAATTCTTTCAAACTCCTCGGTCAAACCCCATGTATTTAATTTATATATTAAAAAAAATTAAAACAAAAGGGTCTTTTAAAACCCAAAGCTTGTGGAAACTCCAACATGCCCATCCTAATTTCCTGATTTTTTAATATTTTAAAAAAAAAAAAATTTGACTTGGTGATTGGTGATTGGTTTATAATAATTACACTATTGACATATGGAGGAGATAGAGGGTGGGGAAGAGAATAACGCAATAAATGAAATCCTAATTTCCTTACTTTTTGCATCTCCAAGAGACCCATGTAATTATGGTGTAAATGCCTCTTAATTTTTTTCCCTCTTAATTTTTTTGTTTTGTTTTTTGAAAAAAAAATAAATAAACACTTATTAAATTCTTTCAAACTCCTCGGTCAAACTCCATGTATTTAATTTATATATTAAAAAAAATTAAAACAAATATAATGCAATAAATGAAATCCTAATTTCCTTACTTTTTGCATCCCCAAGAGACCCATGTCATTATGGTGTAAATGCCTCTTAATTTTTTTCCCTCTTAATTTTTTTGTTTTGTTTTTTGAAAAATAAAAAATAAACACTTATTAAATTCTTTCAAACTCCTCGGTCAAACCCCATGTATTTAATTTATATATTAAAAAAAATTAAAACAAATATAAATATCTATAATTATCCCGTGCATAGCACGGGTGATAGGCTAGTCTATATATTAAGTAAAAGTGTCTTTTAAAACTCAAGGTTTGTGGAAACTCCAACATGTCAATCCTAATTTTCTGATTTTTTAATATTTTTTTAAAAAAAATTGACTTGGTGATTGGTGATTGGTTCAAAGATTGTAATAATTACACTATTGATTACAATAAACACTTAATTTATAATAATTACACTTATTAAATGAATAACGCAATAAATGAAATCCTAATTTCCTTACTTTTTACATCCCTAAGAGACCCATGTAATTATTGTGTAAATGCCTCTTAAATAAATAAATAAACACTTATTAAATTCTTTCAAACTCCTCGGTCAAACCCCATGTATTTAATTTATATATTAAAAAAATGAAAATAAATATAAATATTTATAATTATCCCGTGCATAGCACGGATGATAGGCTAGTAAAAGTAAAAAGAAAAAGGAAAAATTAGGGATTATGAAAATTTTGTCATGAAAATGATCATTAAAATTTATAATCCTTGGATTATCTTGATTAGTGTGTCGTACTTTATTCTACGTGTAATCTAAAAGTCACAAAACTTTCATGATTATTTTTATGAAAAAAATTTCATCATACTTAATATTACTGAAAAGAAAAAGGTAAAGGAAGGCTACGTGGTGCCCATCTATTTTTGTTTTAGCAATTATGATGTGCATCATAGAAGTAAATAAAACTATTATATAGAGTTGTAAAGACCTCATGGTCTGGAATATCCTTTTGGCATCGATTCAAGATAATGAAAAATAATTCATTAAATTTTTTTTATAAAAAAAGGGTACATTTTTATATATTTTTATTTTAAATATTTTTTTGTATTTATTTACAAATGTTTTATATTTTAGATACATTCAAATTATGTGAATTTTAAAATAAAAATTTTTAACTAAAATATGAATTTTCAAGACTACCACGTTCACATGTTAAGTATATTCCAAAATTATTAAATATTTTACCAAATGTTAATGGGACTATCAATATTGTGTAACTCATTATTGCCTCTAAATTAAATAAATAAATAAATGATCCAGTGCATCAACAAGTACTCAAAAGATCAATAAACAAAGTTGCACAACAATCAAAACACAAAATGAAATTGATGAAAAAACAAAATACACAAACTTTAATCTCAACTTTAATATATCTATATATATATGATGAACTCAATCAACTATCTTGTGGTTCCATTTCTCAGCTTCTCTTACAATGGAATCCGGTGGTGGCGCCACTGTGTTTGGGTGGATTTTCTTGAACATTCTGGGAAAACAACCACAGGAAACTTTTCCTTGATGATCAGCAATTACCTCTTTGTCTTCCCTTTCCTTTTCTGTTCTCTTCATCTTCTCCTTATGGAGCTTCCGCATCACGTAAACTTCGGCAAGATAAGGTCCAACCGTTGCCATGAATTAAAAATAAACACCAATATATGTGTGTGTGTGTGTGTGTAGCTGTGGATCAGATCAGAGAGAGTATTAGAGGTTTAGGAGAGAGAACAAAGAAGCCCCCAAGTGTATTTATGAAGACAATAGTGAGAGAAAAATAAGAGCACAAGTAGAGAGAGTGAGAGAGAAGAAGAGAGAAGGATGATATATATAGGGAGAGAAGATGGCTGTGGTGAATGAATATATTATGCTTGAGCAGGCACCAAGAAATTACAAGCATGTATACACAAGGATATATGCACAAGTCACTTTCCCTCTCAAGTACCTTTTGGTAATTGACACAATACTTTTGGATTATTTAAGTCCAAAAATAGATGACAATTTGTGTGTATATACATGTATGGGCTTGGAAAGCAAGGAATGTTGACTGGAAGTATGTTACTGTTGAAGGCCATGAATGAAACGTTCTTCAGAAGGAAAACTTTGGCTTGTTGTGCCCTTTACACTCCTTGGAAGGGCAGAATTACGGGCATAAAAATAGAAGCGCGGTTGGTGCTGTCACAGCACCATGTGACAATCAAACGGTGCCGTTTTGTTTAATAAAAATAAGATGTAAATCTTAATAAGTGAATTTATTATCTTAAGTTCTATAATAAAATTTTGTCAAAAAAAAGTCATTAATTGTAAGTTTTAGCGACAATTTATAAAAATTATGACAAAAAAAAATTACTAATTATTAATTTTCAGTGATATATATAAAAAATTATCATAAAAAAAACTAATTTTAGCAATAATTTTATCAAGACTTATTTTCAATAAGACTTGATGAAAATTAAGTCAAACTATTAGGACCTATTGGTAATTTACCCTAAAAAAAATTGAAACACAAGCACTCCTGCCGTCTTCTTGTTGTGTAGAACGACTCTTTTATGGGTTGGCTTTAAGAAAATAAGGAGAAGCTATAAACAAAACAAAAAAAAAAAAAAATTGAAACACAAGCCTGTGAATATGTTTTTGAAAGTAATTTGAATTTTGAATGATTTAGTATGTGAATGAATTGGATTTAGAATAATATTGAACATTGAATCAGTTGGTTGGTTCACAGTTTGAATTTAACTTTATTTTTTATTTAATTTAGTTGTTACAGTTATATATATAGAGTAGCTACACGTACTTTTTATATTATATGATTATTACAGGTTATATAGTTGAAGTACCATTTGTTTCAAGTCCTTATATTTCAACAATAGTTTTTTTTTTAATTTAAATTAAATTACATTGATAGTCCCTAAATTTTGTCTTTCGTATTATATTGGCTCCTACACTTTCAATTAGTTCAATTTTAACTCTTATTTTTTTTAGATTTTTGTGTCAATTTAGTTCAATTGACAATGATGTTAGGGTTTTTGATGAAAAATAATTATTAAGTTGGTTGATACTAACTCAGTAAATTGATAAAGTTTATAAATTTCCCTTTAGAGCATCCCCAGCAGTACGCTTATATTACCTTTTTAGCCAAAATAAGGAGTTTTGTTGTCAAAAACAGCCCCAGCAGTTCCTTTATCCAACCCCCAAAAAATAAGTGTTGCTATAGTCATTCTCTATTTATAGGGAGTCACTATAGTTCCCTTATATTGATAAATTCTTATTTTATTGCAGCAAAAGGCGCGAAGGGAAACTAGAGGGCACCAAAACTCAGCCAAAGACTCTCTCAAGAATCTCTTTCACTGGTGTAGGTCTGTCATGACCAAAACCCGCCCCCGTAGGTTAGGCATCGTAACCGGCCAGTAATCCGTGAATTACCAAAGGCCTGTGAACAAATAAGCATATAATAAGGGGCTGAGGAAGCAAATATATAAAATAGACGAGGTCCAATGAACTGTGATAACGTACATGAGATAGTAGATTTCAAAACTTATATATATATATATACATGAGCATGCCAGTCAAAGGACGCCAATATTTACAAAGTATTTACAGAAGTGCACATCCCAAGACCTGACTTTACAAAACAATCACAAAGACTAGCATGAATACAAAAACAGCCATGGCATTAGACTTCGATCGGAACCTCCTCGGGAGGCACAACGTTGGTGACAAAAAGCGTAGCAGTAGTCAACTCGCCTGGTCATACGCCGGCTCACCTACATACATAATATAAATTGTGAGCGAAAGCCCAGTGAATAATAACAGAGTAAAAGGGTTTCAATGAATGAGTCCATCTGATTCGAAATCATAATTGCCAGATTAAATCCATAATTGGTCGGATCATATACGTAAATAATAAGTCATGCTTGAGTTTACGTGATACATCCATTAGCAATATGAGCGTATCTGACGAGGCGGAACCGTGAGGGTTACAAGTAACCGGTTCATAAAGAAACCTCCGGATCGGGTAGTAACGAGTTTGAACCCCCATGACGGGGCCTCCGGTATGGATAACAGAGTGCAGACGGATATAAGTTCCATAAAGGAACCTCCGATACCGGGTAACAGCCAATAGATATCACATGATGCTAAGGATGTCACGAATACATATCAGAAATTGAACAATCATTCATTGTACAGAACATATCATTTCGGAAAACAGATCTTATTTTATCACATAGAAAATAGATACAGTTGAACATAACTTTACTAAGTTATTACTCACAATTGGCCTTGAGACAAACAGATGGAGCAGATTAGTCAGACAGAACGCGGCACGTGACCTATATAACACATAACAGATACACACTTGAAACATACATTCTAATTGTACAAAACTTACGTCGTTGGCTCTTAGTGTGTTGCTAACCTTTAATCCTCATTAAAGGGTCTTAAACATGGCCTAGGAATGCCTAGGATGGAATGAGGATACAAAAATGTCTTGACAATCATTTCCTAAATTTTGCTGAAGACAAGGTCCACACTCGAGCGTGGATTACCCCGCTCGAGCGGACATGCAGCTATTGAAGCTCCGTTCGAGCGTGAACTTCTTCGCTCAAGCGGACTGTAAAATCGAGAAAAGTACTAGATGTATGATTTTCACGCACGACGGGCGCTCGACCGCCGCTCGACCGTAAGACTCTAAGTCTCGCTCGAGCGTGGGTTCCCCCCGTTCGAACGGACTGCAAAACACACAAACTTCTGGGTATATACATTTCACGCTCGAGCGTAACTCTCGACGCTCAAGCGGAAGTACATGTACTCAGGATTCACGCTCGAGCGTGAAAGTCCCCGCTCGAGCATGGCTCAAATTTCTAGAAAATCCAGATTGACCTCCAAGCATGAAACTCAACCTTTAAGCCTTCAAAACTCATTTTTCTGGGCCAATATTTGAGGAAACATATAATAACTCATAAAACAACATGTATTAAAAATTATTTCAAGAAATCATGGCCCAAGAGCAACCCAATTTGTGCAAAATCAACATGAACTCTATGAACATGCCATTATTACAATATGCAAGAACCTCATTGAATCCAAACCCTCCAAAACATTATCAAAATTGATAATTTGATGGACAACAAGGTGAATGACTATAATGTGAGTGAAATTAACACATGCATGGAAGAAATCTTAGAATTCAAACTCAAAGCATGGAAATTTATGCATGCATGCATGAATGGACTCTCAAAACCACACTTTGAGCTAAATCTTGACTTTAAATACCAATTTCACCATGAACCTAGCAAGAACAACTCACATTCATAATTAAAATGATGAATTCTCTACCTTTAGGTCTTCAATTTCAAGCTTAGTAGCCTAATCTTCCAAGTTGCCTTCAATTCTTCTAAGTTCAAGCAAAAATTCTAGATAAACCCAATCTTGTTCTCATACTCTCTATCTTTCTCCTACGGTTTGGTCAAGAAAATAGCTGAGGAGAGATGCTTCTAAGTGTAATAAGGTGTGACAAAGTTGGTCTCAAATCAAGCCACTAAGTGGCATTTGTGTAATTAGGCAAACTAATGCAATTCAACATTATTTAATCTAATTTACACATTCCAAATCGAATTTTAATTAAGCTTTCAATTCGCAGTTCAAAATCAACACATAAACAGATCACTTTATAGTAAACAGATAGAAACACAGAATTAATGCAATACATATGCAAATTAATCCCAGATTCCTTCTAAATTACTGTTAGGCATAATTAAAAGCGGATTAACATTAATCAGAGGTCGGGGTTATTACAGTCTTCCTCTCTTAAAAGAGTTTGGTCCTCCAAACTCGAATTACCTTCATTCTGAATCAACATTGGATCCAATGGGAACAAATCCGGATATCTCTTCACCATGTCTTCCTCGGTTTCCCAAGTTGCATAGATTCCTCCGTGGTTTTGCCAATCAACTTTTACCAACGGTATTTCTTTATTCCTCAACTTTTTGATCCGACGATTCACAATCTAGATAGATCTTTCCTCATAAGTGTAGTCATCTTTTAAAATCACATGTGTCGGTTCAATGACATGGAGTGGATCCCTCAAGTATTCTCATAGCATCGATACATGAAAGACGTTATGCATATGTTCCATTACTGGGGGTAAGGCTACCCGATACGATACCGGATTGATCTTTTCAAGGACTTCATAAGGTCCAACATACCTTGGCGCCAACTTGCCCTTAACACCAAACCGAGTTTGACCCTTCATCGGGGTCACCTTAATGAACACATGATCTCCAACTTCATATTCCATATCTCTTCTTCGAACATCGGCATAGCTCTTCTACCGACTCTGTGCAGTTTTCAGACGCAGTTGTATCAGTTTAACTTTCTCGGTCGTTTCTTGCACAAGTTCTGGTCCCAATAAAGGTCTGTCACCTACTTCAGCCCAACACATCGGAGAGCGACACCTTCTTCTGTACAAGGCTTTGTAAGGAGCCATTCCAATACTTGAATGGTAACTGTTGTTGTACACAAATTCAGCTAATGACAAGTAGGTCTCCCAATTCCCTTGGAAGTCTAACACACACATTCTAAGCATATCTTCTAGAGTTTGGTTAGCCCGTTCAATTTTTCCATCTGTCTGTGAGTGATAGGCACTACTCAGTCTCAGTTCAGTCCCCAAAACCTGTTGCAAACTCTACCAAAATCTCGATACAAACTTTGAGTCCCTGTCAGACATAATAGATATTGACACTCCATGCAACCTCACAATTTCAGTCATATAAATATTGGCCAATTTATCAGCATTATAAACAGTTTTAATAGGCAAAAAATAGGCAAACTTAGTTAAACGGTCAACTATAACCCCACCCAGATAGAGTCCATACCTCGAGAAGAACGAGGCAATCCCACAATGAAGTCCATGGTAATGTGCTCTCATTTCCATTCCGGTATTGGGAGTGGTTGTAGCAAACCAGCGGGTCATTGATGTTCAGCTTTAACCTGTTAGTAATGTAGACATCTAGCCACGAAATCGGCAATACTCTTTTTCATTCCAGGCCACCAAAAATTTTGTTTCAAGTTTTGATACATTTTCGTATTCCCCGAGTGCATGGCAAACTTACTGTTGTGAGCTTCGGTCATAACACGTTTTCTCAAATCACAACAATCGGGTACACAAAGACGGTCCTGAAATTTCAAAACATCATTCTCAAACACAAATCCTAGCCTCGGCTTCGAATCAAATTCCTCCGTGATCTTTTTCAAGTATTCATCCTTGCACTATTTCAGTTTGATCTCGTCAAGAATTGTAGGTTGAGCGGTAATAGCAGTTGACAACCCACCTTGTTCTAGGTCAATCGGCCATTCTTTTCGGTTGGACAACAAACATAACAAAGTTCCATAGGATTTTCGGCTCAAGGCATCTGCTATGGTATTAGCCTTTCCTGGATGATATAAGATTTGCAAATCATAATCTTTGATTAGTTAACCATTGCCTCTGTCTCATATTCAATTCCTTTTGGGTGAAGAAGTATTTCAAGCTTTTATGATCAGTATACACCTCGCAAGTTACTCTATACAAGTAATGACGCCAGATTTTCAAAGCAAACACCACGGCTGCTAGCTCGAGATCATGTGTTGGGTAATTCTTTTCATGGAGTCGGAGTTGTCGAGAAGAATAGGCAATCACTTTTCCGTTTTGCATTAGCACGCACCCCAACCCTTTGTAGGAAGCATCACTGTAAACTTGAAACCCATCAGTACCATTAAGCAAGGTTAAAATTGGTGCAGTTACTAACCTGGTTTTTAACTCTTGAAAGGCTGTCTCTCTTTGTTTATTCCAGTCAAATGACACATTTTTCTGAGTTAACTGGGTCAACGACATGGCAAGCTTGGAAAAGTCTTTTACAAATCTCCTGTAGTAACCTGCAAGTCCCAGAAAACTTCTAATCTCTATCACATTTGTCGGTCTAGGCCAATCCACAATAGCTTCAATTTTTTGAGGATCAACAGAAACACCATCCTTGTTAATTACATGGCTCAAAAATGCCATACTGTCAAGCCAGAATTCACATTTAGACAATTTAGCATACAGCCTCTTTTCTCTCAAAATCTACAAGGTAGTCCTCAGATGGTTCTCATGTTCCTCCCTGTCTTTAGAGTAAATCAGAATGTCATCAATAAACATAACAATGAATTCATCAAGGTATTGTTTGAAAACCCTATTCATTAGGACCATAAAAGCTGCAGGTGCATTTGTGTAATACCCCTATTTCGTAATATGCTAATTGGCTCTTAATTTAAATGTGATTATGTGTTTAGCATGATTTTACGTGCCATTATGTGGATATATGTGATTTTGGAACTCTATCTGTTCACCGTAGGAATATCTGTTTGAATAGTCCACTTCGGAAATTAAATTGAGGGCCTTATCGGCCACAGAACCCGGAATCGATTACGCCATTGTGATTGGCATAATTTTTAGAGCCTACGGTGAAATTTAATTGAAAATTTATTCTAGTCAATTCAAACTGAATTAAGAGCCCAAACATTTTATATTAAAATATTATGTTAGTGGGCTTTGTTGTCAAGGCCTCAAACACTCAATCTCTCTCTCCTTAGCCTCATTTGGCTGATAATAAACTCAAGGAGAGAAGAGAGAGTCGACTTAGAGAGAGAAAAGAGGAGACTTGAGCAATCTTTGGCTCTAGCTTGGGAATTTGAAGATTTAACTCAAGAATTGACTTGAGTTTGGAAGATTAAAGCCTTTTGGTGAGTGATTCATGCATTTCTTTAGCTATCATCTTGTGAATTTAAGTCTAATGGACGGTCAAGAGCATGAATTAGTGTGTATGTAAGGGGATTGAGTCATACATGTTGAAACTAAGGTCAAATAAGGCATGCATGCATGAAATTGCCATGATCCTCCATGTTTAAGCTTAATGTATGCAATCTATGTTGAAGCTTGAAAGAAATCCTTGTGTATGACCATTTCTTCACCAAATAAGTTGTGAATAATGTGCATTCCTTACATGCAAGAGTGAATTATGAAAGAGTAAGCCTTGCATGTTGAATTCCATGTGATGGTGATGAATTTGGATGAATTAGGGTCATGCATGTAAATAAATCAAGAAATTGAGCTCCCTAATGTTGTGGTAGTGCATTGGTGTCATGTTACTATGTGAATGTGTGAAAATTGAGCCATAACATGCAAGAAATATGGTTGAATGTCGAATTTGGAGCTCAAGAACTCAACCTGGGATTTCCAGAATTTTGACTCCCGCTCGAGCGGAGAATTCGAGCTCCCAGTATCTTCTGCAGACATGATGCCCGCTCGAGCGGGGAGCCATGTAGACAGGAGGTCCGCTCGAGCGGACAAGTTCACGCTCGAGCGGGAATAGAAGGCAACCAGGACTTTCGCAGACCTAAGGGTCCGCTCGAGCGGGGACCCTGTTTTCTGAAATTCTGTTTTTGCATTCTGTGTTCAGTTTTCCGTTCTCTTTCACTTGCAAGCACTCTTAGGCATATGTTAAGCATTATAACTGAGTTAATGAGATATGGATAAAGCCTAAAGAGGAATATCTGAATTAAAGAACGGATTGAACTGTTAATGACCCTTTTGTGTTCATGAAATGTGTAGGGTCAAGCTCCAGGGCAAATCCACAAGCCGATCACTGTGAGTAATATCGATATTTGAATACTGCGAATGTCCAATTGTTTATTCCCTTATAAGCTTTATGAATTGCTAATTGGGATTGAGGACGTAAGTCTGACATGAATAAATGAATGGACCAAAGGTCATTTTGATAAGTATGAATGGACCCAAGGTCGTTTTGACATGAATGAGTGGGCCGAAGGCCATTTTGAAATGAATGAGTGGGCCGAAGGCCGTTTTGAAATGAATAAATGGGCCGAAGGCCATTTTGACGTAAACGAATGGGCCAAAGGCCGTTTGACACGAATGAATGGGTCGAAGGCCGTTTTGATACGAATGAATGGGCCGAAGGCCATTTTGATACGAATGAATGAGCCGAAGGCCGTTTTGATATAAATGAATGGGCCGAAGGTCGTTTTGACATAATCGAATGGGCCGAAGGCCGTTTGACAAGAATGGAAACCTGAATAGGCCAAAGGCCAAAATGCTTAGAATTATAACCACTTGATTTGTGTTTCGTTTAACTACATATATATATATATATGTTAAATAGAGTTATGCATTGGGCCCAAGGCCGTTCGGAATGTGCTGTTCTACAATGTTATATAAATTCTGTATCTGATATTATTCACTGGGCTATCGCTCACGCTCATTCATGTGGTTGTAGGTGAGCCAAGAGAAGTGCAAACCCAGCCCCAGTGAAGTCTACCAGGAACAATATAAGATTTTGGAGAGTCAGCCTTGTGTCTCACGCACGAGACCCAGCCTTGCCATTTTTGTTATATATTTACATTTTGTCTTGTAGGCAAGGACTTTGTGGATTTTGTATATAGTCTGTTATGGGTTGACTCGGTGTAGAGGATCCTGTTTGTAAAGAAGTTCTGCTACTGTACTTTTGACGTGGGTTATTAACGCATATGAGCATGGTTTGTTTTGATGTGCATATAAGCACGGCTCTATGGACAAAGTTTTTAATTATTGCTTCCGTGTGGCCCCTTTACTCTGTTAAGTTACGTCCGTTTTGATTAGAGGCCGTAGGTAATCACAGGATTACCGGCTGGTTATGTCCTTAACCCATAGGGGCGGGTTCAGGTCATGACAATTTGTTACTCCAAAAGGCATTACCAAAAATTCATAATGTCCATATCTAGTTTTGAATGCAATTTTCTCTACGTCTTCAGCCTTAACCTTTAATTGATGATACTCAGATCTGAGCTCAATTTTGGAAAATACCCGGGCTCCCTAAAGTTGGTCAAACAAGTCATCTATTTGGGGCAGAGGATATTTGTTCTTGATAGTTACTTTGTTTAATTCCCGGTAGTCTATACATAGCCTCAGAGATCCATCTTTCTTTTTAACAAACAGGATTGGAGCACCCCAAGGTGAAGTGCTCAGACGGATAAATTTCTTATTCAACAATTCCTGAAGTTGAGTTTTCAGTTCCTTCAATTCTGAGGTAGACATTCTATAAAGAGTCTTGGAGACAAGTTGTGTCCCCGAAAACGCCTCAATAGTGAATTCAATTTCTCTATCAACTAAGTCCCCAGGTAAGTCGTTTGGAAACACATCGGGAAATTCACAAGCAACAGGGATAGTTTCTACATTAGTACCGTCAGATGGTGCAGTTAGTATATAGCACAAGTAACCCCTATATCCCTTCCTAAGCAATTTTCTAGCTTTCAAAGCTGAAACCAAATATGGGGGAGAAACTACCCCATTCCCAGTAAAAGTAATTTTAGGCATGCCCGGTGGTCTAAACATAATAGATTTACTTGCACAGTCAATGGTAGCGCAATATTTAGTCAACCAGTCCATTCCCAAAATACAATCAAAATGATTAATGTCCAAGGGTAATAAGTCCATATATAACATCACATCGCCAATCATAACATCACATGCAGGATAAACATGAGCACATATCATAGAACTTCCAGACGGCGTAGATACAGACAACACATATGTCATAAGTTCTAATGGTCTAGTCAATTTTCAAGAAAAAACATGCGATACAAAGGAATGTGTAGAACCAGAATCTATCAGTACACATACATTTTGAGAACATACAGAGAGTGTACCTGACACCACAGTATAGGTGTTTGGTACGTCACCGAACACTAAGGCAAACACTCGGCCTTGTCTCGGAGGTTCTTTCCCAGCATTGGCTTTTGCATTTGTTTTGGCCACAGAGGCGGATCCCGCTGAACTTGCTGCAAGACGGCTAGTAGTCTCAAACTTGAGCGGGCAATCTTTCACTACATGGCTTGACTGGCCACATCGGAAACAAGCACCGGATACTCGATAGCACACACCCCTGTGCCTTCTACCACAATCAGAACAGACCGGGATAGACCCACTACTCTGACTTGAGCTACTTGTAGACCTTGTGTTTTGTTTCTTCCTAACAAAGGACCGGCCTCTTTTAAAACCAAACCTGGACCTTTTTCCTCTCCACTCAGTTGCTGTGGTTGATGGGGCTTTGCTTTGTTTCATGGCGGCTAGGGTGGCCTCTGCCATTAAGGCTCTGTCTAGAACTTCTACATAAGTAGGCAATTTCAGGACGCCTACTCGATCAAACACCTCTAAATCCAGTCCACCTTCAAACTTTCGTGCTTTCTTGTAATCAGTATCCACCATATGTGGAGCAAACTGTGCCAGTTCGGTGAATTTAGCTTCATATTCTGCCACAGACATCCTTCCCTGTTTGAGTTCTTGAAATTCAGACACTTTCCGATCCCTGAAACATTGAAGAAAATATTTATCATAGAAAATAGCATTAAACTGTGCCCACGTCATATTCCCGTTGCCACTTCGGATTAGTAACCACCACCTGCGGGCTTCATCTTTTAGAGTGTAGGAGGCTAGGAGGACTTTCTGGGTTTCAAAACAATGAAACACCTCATATAGTTTCTCCATTTCAAGCAATTACGTCTCAGCTTTCAAAGGTTCAATTCCACCATAGAAATGTGTCAAGTTGATGATGTCATTATTATCTGCTTCAGTTTGTGCCGGCAGAGGTGGAGAAAGTAAAGGCTGTTGCCTTTGCCGTTGTGTCAAAGTTTCAGTTAATGCTGCAAGCATTTGTTCCATTCGACCCATGCGAGCCTCTGAAAATTCACTCACATCACTTCCCCTTGCATTCTCCATGTTAATATACAGACATCAAATGATAATAAACATAGGCATAATCTGATTCGTTCCCTTCAATTCAATTATTCAAATTTACATTCAGTTTTCATGTTCATTTAGATTACCACACACTCACACATGCAGATAGAATGCCCCTAATTCTTACTAGGACATCCTAAGCTCATACGGACCTGTGTGTGCGGCAAAACACGTGCTCTGATACCACTCTGTCACGACCCAAACCCGCCCCCGTAGGTTAGGCATTATAACCGACCAATAATCCGTGGATTACCAAAGGCCTCTGAACAGATAAGCATATAATAAGGGGCTGCGGAAGCAAATATATAAAATAGACGAGGTCCAATGAGCTTTGGTAACATACATGAGATAGTAGATTTCAAAACTTATATATATATATATATACATGAGCATGCCAGTCAAAGGACGCCAATATTTATAAAGTATTTACAAAAGTGCACATCCCAAGACCTGACTTTACAAAACAGTCACAAAGACTAACATGAATACAAAATCAGCCATGTCATTAGACTTCGATTAGAACCTCCTCAGGAGGCACAACGGTTGGCTGACAAAAAAGAACAGAAGGCCGTTAACTCTGGTCGTGGTCACACGCCGGCTCACCTACATACATAATATAAACTGTGAGCGAAAGCCCAGTGAATAATAACAGAATAAAGGGGTTTCAATGAATAAGTTCGTACAGATTCAGAAATCATAATTCAGTTTCATATCAAATCCATAATTAGTCCAGATCATATACAGAAATAATAAGTCATGCTTGAGTTTACGTGATACATCCATTAGCAATAACAGAGCAGATACAGAACAGAGGCAAACACGTGAGGGTTACAAGTAACCAGTTCCTTAAAGGAACCTCCGGATCCGGGTAATAGAACAGAAGTTGAGCCCCCATGACGGGGCCTTCGGTACGAGTAACAAAGTGCAGACGGATATAAGTTCCATAAAGGAACCTCCGATACCGAGTTACAGCCAATAGATATCACATGATGCTAAGGATGTCACGAATTCATATTAGAAATTGAACAATCATTCATTGTACAGAACATATCATCTCGGAAATCAGATCTTATTTTATCACACAGAAAATAGATACAGTTGAACATAACTTTACTAAGTTATTACTCACAGTTGGCCTTGAGACAAACAGACGGGGCAGATTAGTCAAACAGAACGCGGCACATGACCAACATAACACATAACAGATACACACTTGAAACACACGTTCTAATTGTACAAAACTTACGTCGTTGGCTCTTAGTGTGTTGCTAACCTTTAATCCTCATTGAAGGGTCTTAAACATGGCCTAGGAATGCCTAGGATGGAATGAGGATGCAAAAATGCCTTGAAAACCATTTCCTAAATTTTGCTGAAGACAAGGTCCACGCTCGAGCGTGGATTACCCCGCTCGAGCGGACATACAGATATTGAAGCTCCGTTCGAGCGTGAACTTCCTCGCTCGAGCGGACTGTAAAATCGACAAAAGTACTTGATGCATGATTTTCACGCTCGACGGGCGCTCGACCCCCACTTGACCGTGAGACTCTGAGTCTCGCTCGAGCGTGGGTTCCCCCCGCTGGAGCGGACTGCAAAACACACAAACTTCTGGGTATACGCATTTCACGCTCGAGTGTAACTCTCGATGCTCAAGCGGAAGTACATGTACTCAGGATTCACACTCGAGCGTCAAAGTCCCCGCTTGAACGTAGGTCAAATTTCTGGAAAATCCAGATTGACCTCCAAGCATGAAACTCAACCTTTAAGCCTTCAAAACTCATTTTTCTGGGCCAATATTTGAGGAAACATATAATAACTCATAAAACAACATGTATTAAAAATCATTTCAAGAAATCATGGCCCAAGAACAACCCAATTTGTGCAAAATCAACATGAACTCTATGAACATGCCATTAATACAACATGCAAGAACCTCATTGAATCCAAACCCTCCAAAACATGATCAAACTTGATAATTTGATGGACAACAAGATGAATGACCATAATGTGAGTGAAATTAACACATGCATGGAAGAAATCTTAGAATTCAAACTCAAAGCATGAAAATTTATGCATACATGCATGGATGGACTCTCAAAACCACACTTTGAGCTAAATCTTGACTTTAAATACCAATTTCACCATGAACCTAGCAAGAACAACTCACATTCATAATTAAAAGGATAAATTCTCTACCTTTAGGTCTTCAATTTCAAGCTTAGTAGCCTAATCTTCCAAGTTGCCTTCAATTCTTCTAAGTTCAAGCAAAAATTCTAGATGAACTCAATCTTGTTCTCCTACTCTCTCTCTCTCCTACGGTTTGGTCAAGAAAATGGCTGAGGAGAGATGCTTCTAAGTGTAATAAGGTGTGATAAAGTTGGTCTCAAATCAAGCCACTAAATGGCATTTGTGTAATTAAGCAAACTAATGCAATTCAACATTATTTAATCTAATTTACACATTCCAAATCGAATTTTAATTAAGCTTTCCATAAAATCACATAAAATCTAACTAGTATAACACACTAATTAATTTCTGAATCAGTCGCCGATAAGGCTTTCAATTCGCTGTTCAAAGTCAATACATAAACAGATCACTTTATAGCAAACAGATAGAAACACAGAATTAATGCAATACATATGCAAATTAATCTCAGATTCCTTCTAAATTCCTGTTAGGCATAATTAAATGCAGATTAACATTAATCAGAGGTCAGGATTATTACAAGGTCGCTCTTTCTCACCATCATCATCACAAAAGGCAATTTCTAGTATATATTTTCTTTGTGTTGTTCCCAATCTAAACGTTACTTCTTGTATTCTATTTCATGCCCAAAACAACAGAAGAACAACAAACAAATAGCAGCAACATAACAGGCGAACACAGTAGCTAGACAGGGGGATCAAACGTCCAAGGGGTTGACCGGTCGGAAGTCTAGCCAGATGACATCAAAATTGCTCTGTTTATACAAAACTACTCTATTTAACTTGTTCTGTTTATACAAAACTGAGAGAGTGACGTGATTGGATTAACTTTGATATTTAGATCAAGGCAGATAATAGAAAGTAGGAAATATATGCACTGCTGTGTCTTAATCTGGGTGTTTAAAGGCCAACTTCATACAGGTTTACATATTCCCCTAATTAGTAAACTTACACTCCTTACCCCTGGGGTGAGACCAAAAACCAGATTTAAGTTTGACACAGTCAATTTGGGCTGAGTTTGCAACCAGACGATACAGAATTACTAGTGTATAGTTTTTTTTGTTTTGTTTTGTTTTTCTTCTTTTGTGTATGTATGTGTGTGTGTGTGTTTGTGTTGGAGGTAGGAAGTGGGAAGTGAGGTTGATCTAAAATGCATTGATTTCCTCCTTCTCCATAAGGTCGTCATCTTCTCTAGCATTTTCCTCCCAACCAAGAGAACGAAGGAATGCAGCCTCTTCCTCATCTGGATAAATTGCTCCATTATGTCCAATCAATTAAATTTATTATTTTAATATAATAGAGAAAGAATAGGGAGTTTATTGGGGGAAGTAAATAAAAAATTGATTCCTAAAATAAAGACTGAATTTTTTAATAATATTTTAAGGTAAAATTTAAGTAAACTACTGGGGGTGCTCTTATGTAATACATGTCGCTCATATTTATATTTTTTATAAAAAAGAAATATTGGTGTAATTCACCCTGAAATTTATTTTTACAAAAAAATAATTTTGAGACAAATAAAATATTATAAAATTCAATTTTTATACAATTTTTTGTATATTTTTTTCAACTAATCAAACCTATTGTTTCAATTTTTTATTTTTTATTTTTTATATAGCTTTTTATTTTCTTCAAGTCAACCTAGACAAAGTGTTGTTCTACACATAAGCTTAAGGCGTGTGTTCATTTTTCTTTTTTTTAACAAACAAAATGGCACCGTTTGGCTGTTACAGCATGGGGCTGTGACAGCATCTACCATATTTTCGTATAAAAATGGCTTGTGGGCTTGTGAGTTGCCCCAAGTTCGTCTGCGGCTTGAGCTTTTCTGGGTTGACTAAGTCCGGGATCCTGGTTCTGGGCCATGTGTTTTGGTGCCCGGCCTGACCTGTGGCCTAATCCATCGGCTCGTTTAAGGCCCACTCAAAATTCTGCCTGCCTGAGGTCCAATGTCATTTTTGGTAAAAAAGAATAAAATTTTGATGGAAAAAAATAGAAAAAATTTGTTTAGGCTTGCCCAGGCTCAACCCAAGCTAGAGCCCAGGCCTAGGCCTGCCGACTTGTCCAAGGCCCGAATACTCCCTGGGCCTAGGCCTAATTTTTCTGACACATGGGCTGGCCACACTTCTTTGGAATAATATTGCTCATTACCTGGTTTTCTTTGGAATAATATTGCTCAATTTTTTGGATGACTTGTTTTGCTTGCCCACACTTCTCTTTAAACTCCAAGTATAAGGAAAGGAAAACTAATTGAAGCCTATACAATAGCCAGCCAAACAAATGGCACACCAGTAATAGACCCAACCAAGCTCTGATACCAAATTGAAAAGCCCAACCCATACTTCTTCTTAAAAATCAGGTATTAAAGAGAGAAAAACTAAAACCTTATAACCAGTATAGATGGGGCAATTCCAAGCTATGTGGAACACATTCCAACATCAACCAGGTGCTCTTGCTCTGTCCTCATGTCTAGGTATAGGGCTAAGCAAGGAATTCGTGAAATCTGTAATCCGATCCAGTCCAGTCTAATCCGATAGGTTTGGATTGATTTTTTGAATTTGTAGTTCGGTTCCGGATTGAAGAATTAAAAATTCATAGTCCACGGATTAGTTCCGAATTGAACCCCACGATTCCGAATTAGAACCGATCCGGACCGTATGCAAATAGTCTATATTTTTATTATATATCCTCTCTCATAGTATCTTCTCTTATTCTATATAAAACCTAAACCCGTATAATATCTTCTTTTATTACTTTTGTTCGTTAGTTTTTAGTTTTAATTTATAATGGTCTAAATTTTTATGGTGAAACCAGTTTTCTTATGGCTGTTTAAATTTTAGAACAGTATGTTGTTATTATAGAAAAACATATTACTATTGTGGAACTAATATAGCACTATATTTATGTTTTTATGAAATTAAAGTGTTATATATATATATATATATTTGTTATTTAATTATGTGAATCCGTGGTTCTAAACCAATCCAATCTGTGTTTAAATAGATTGGTTCGGATTGGTTCCATGATTTAAACGGATTGGATTGGTTCCAATTTTTTAGGAATTGTAGATAACGGATTGGTCCTGGTTTTACCCCAATCCGATCCAATCCAGACCATGCTCACCCCTATCTAGGTAGTGTGGTCTGAAATGATCTGTTGGCAGGCGAGGACTTCAATGGGTTATGCTTGAATCGGTGGCTGCATTACTTGAATGGTGGTCAAGCTTTAGATTCAAAAAGTTAGAATAAAAAATATGGAATGTTATCCCGTTGGCCCTCCTCTGGTCTATTTGGAAAACTCAAAATAATTGTGCGTTCAATAGCAAACAGCAACCATCAAATTTGGAATTAGGAAGAGAAAAGATATGTGAAATTAGGCGAAATGTAAATATATTTTATTCACATTTCATCTATATTTTCTTTTTCCCTTTTCAAATTCCTTCCTAAATCTCCAACTAAACACAACATAAGTGAATCAATGACAGTAAGAATTGCAATTTGGGCCAAATGTAATTCACCGGTTATACCTTACGTAGTGCTTGACTTATTTATAATCTAAGGCAATTTATTCTTTGTACTCGTGGGAATTCATAAGATCTCCATATTCGTCACCTTGGTGTGGGGGATGAGGGGTTACTCTGTTAACAACATATTTCCATTGTTGTTCTTTTTGTTTTGGTCGTGTGGACTGTTGCCCATTTTGATTGTATTAAGATCCTCTAGAGTGAATTCCTAGAGTGATCTCTTACAATGATCCATCTATGGCCGATACATGTCCCACTTAGCTACTAAGGGTTACATCTCTTACAATGATCTCTACGATGTCGTTTTGGTGAGTAATTTGAAGAGAAAAAAAAAGTGAGAAAGAGACAAGAACAACAAAAACAAAAACAGAAAGACAAAAAGAGAGAGAGAAGAAGATATTACAGTCGGCGGGGTGACGTTGTTGCCATAGAAGCTATTCTTTAAGACCCCCTTCACCCATTTAAAGACCACCAAATATTCTGATATATTCACATAGATACTCTTAAAATAAAAGAGGGAATATGAAGGGTCACTTTTATTGTTTTCATTCTTTTTCTATCATGCTCAGACTAGTAATGAATAGAAATATATGCAAGTGATTACATTCTAATCTTGATAGACAGTTCAAAAAGTCAACCATGATAGATATATTAAATCAAACAAAACTTCAAAACAAATCACTCTACATGTTTGATATAAGGCAGGGTCAATTCAAAATTCAACATGAGAAGCAATATTTCTCTCGAGATAGAAGAAAAAATAAAAGATCTAAACTTTGGGAAGTGAAGGAACAACAATAAGCCTTACAATGTAAGAGAGAGCAACATCAGGGTCAATGGTAGAATCATCATTGTTTTCATAAGAGCAAGTCTCGCCTTCTTCAAGTTCAGTCTCTTCCATCTCTATACCACCATCATACTCTAGCCTTAACCCTTTCCTTTCATCCCTACTCTCCATAGAAATCATACGAAAATACAACCCAAAAACCTTTCAAACTTTTCAAACCATCCCTAACCAATTCATTCCTCTGCAACCTTACCACAAAAACGAAAAATCTCTTTGACTTGTCTCAGAAAATCAAAAACCCACCAAAATCCATTATCAAATTTTCCTGAATCAATCGAGATTGTCGAATTCACTGACCAAACAATCCCAATGAATATTCACGAATAAACCAAACAATATTCACTGAAAAAAACTAATTTTGACGAGATTTGACCCAAATTGGTGGATTTTGAAACCCTAAGACCTTGGATCATCTTATTCCATCTCTGAAGCTCAAATCGATGAGTAGAGAGAGAGGAGAGTGAAAAACGAAGGAATTTTTTTTTCCTCACCAAAGTAATCTCAACCTTTGATTTTATTAGTGAGGCACGTGTCAAGCCCTGAAAGATCACTTTAGAGGATCATTTCACCAGATCACTCTAGAGGATCCTTGCGTATTTTGATTATCGTAACAGATGTATTTTTGGAGTGTGTGGGCTGTTGTCTCTTTTATTTTTTCTTTTCTTTATTTGGTTGGTTTCACCAACTTTGGTTGGTTTTTTACCAACTTTGGGGCGTAGTCACTACTAAAAAAAGTGGTTTTTGCGACCGTCACAAGCCGTCGCAAATAATAAAAATACAGTCGCAAAAGACCTTTTGCGACGGCTCATGCGACGGCAAATGGGGGTCGCGATTATGGGGGTAGCAAATACTTTTTGCGACAGCAAACAACGGTCGCAAATGATTTGCGACCGTCTAAACTACTTATGGCGACCGCTATTTTGCCGTCGCAAAAAACAAAAAAAAATGCTAACATATTTTTTGGCGACCGTCTTGTTACCGTCGCAAAAAAAAAAAAAAAAAAAAAAAAAAAAAAAAAAAAAGTGTGTAACATTAAACACTCAAAATTGAAGCCATTGCATTTGAGTCTCAAAAATTGAAGCCATATGTGAAAATTATTACAACTAGAAATATAAAAAAGTTCTTTAGCCTCAATACCACTGTAAATCCAGCAACTAACCCATTATAGAATGAACTTTAATGAAATTGAAAATAACCCATTATAGAATGAACTTACAACCAAATCCAGCAATTGAGGCTATTTGGTCCGTGTTTCTAGCGAAGACGACCAGTGTTTCTAGCGAAGACGCTCTGTTGTAAACTGCTACACCAGCACGCTTTTTGGTCCATGTTTTAGCTGAGCCAATATTTTTTCCCCACCGAAGAACATCCCTACAGTAGAGATTTATTAAATGCCGTTAGTATAGCAACTTGGTCAATAGCAAAAACTCTAGTATACTTTCCAGTTTCCATTAATAACCTTTTTAACATTGAACAGATAACTACAAACAAAAGCACAACACCTATAGAGGTTTCAAAAAGGTATCATATGTGAGAAGCATAACCTTGACCACAAGTACCTTCCAGTGGGTCACTGAAAGTATTAAAAAAAAAATTTAAATGAAGCAATGACCTCTGATCCCATAGAATGGAGAAATAGTATTCATGTAGCCAACTCCAAGTAGCTGGGACGAGGCTTTATTGAGTTGAGCATATGAGAGAGAGAGAGAGAGAGAGAGAGAGAGAGAGAGAGAGAATCTCATTGAAGTTCCATGAAACTCAGTAGTCAAAAAGAAAGAAAAATAAATGTGAGGGGCACTAAGATTGAAAATTCAAAAGCTCTAAAAGGCATTACTTGTCCTCTGGCATATTTAATTATATCATCATTTCTCCTATGAAAAATAAGATAGCATAACTCCTTCCAAATACTTTACTATTTAGGTATGAACACATATTAGCTCTTTATGAACATTAGGGTCGTTTGTATATTAACCATCCCCTCCATAAAGAAATTTAAAGAGAACAATAGTCATAATACAAACCTTTCTTCTTATGTCAAGCAATTTTCATTAAGAAGTTTCTGAAGTATTGCATCCTGAAACAGATCAACCACAGATATTTAAAATTTTTCCATAAATACAAAAGATTCAAAAGAAGAAACAGTTGAGCAAGATAGGCCTTGGGGAAGGAAAGTAAGGAAGGGAGTACAAAAGGATATAGAAGCACAAAAGTGATTCTCTCAAGCAGCTGTCAAGCTCAATGACCTTCAAATACAACCCAAATTATTGCATTCATACTACGACATCCACAGAAGTAATACTGTAAAGATGAAAAATGTGTAGGTGATGCTAGAAAATAAAAGGGTAACTCTAAATATTCATCACATGCTTGGCATCCAAAATATATGTACACAAGTAAAGAAAGGGGAGGGGGAAAAAAAAAAAAAAAGCAAATAAAATGATTAAGGAAAACCATTGCAGACCAAAGAATTTCATTACCATGAAAATTGGAAAATCCCAAAACTCTATGCTAAGGAAAGGTAACTATTATACTCTTGAAATTTGCAGCAATATATGGACAACATCCTTAAAAAAGCGAAATTATTGCTAATTCAGCTAAACATCCACATATTATGACGAAATATGAACAGTTCATACATGTGCGTCACAACGTACTACTGCCATTACACGGTCATTATATTCTTCAATATTCAGTGGTGGAAACAAGAAGTGTCTCCTAGCATATAGCTGCATATAGATCAAGAAACATAAAGAATTATGGGAAGGGTGAACTTAATGAAGAAGGTAAATATGTCAATAACTATGAAAAGGCAAATTAGGAGCATTATGATTTTAATTCCACGTAAGGGATTACTAGCTTCCTAACGCAATGATAGTGGATTTGCTTTCCAGAATGACATTAGTAGACCTTTTTTACTGATGCAAAGTTGATTTTTCACTCCACATCGATGACTCCATATCTCGTAGCAAACAGGTTTGACATTGCAATTTTGTAATTCCAGATATGAATTCTCAAACTGTTGAACAAGGGTGTCCCAATTCTAACTTTTGCAACCAAAGCCAATGGCACTAAGGTTAGAATGAGAAGTTAATTGATATCATAGTTTAGTTTTACTCACGAGGATATAATAGTCTCCTTGGCGACCTTTGTAATGGACTAAAGGAATTCCATAACAACCATTAAGAGTGCTTCATGAAGAGATGAAAATCAAACCATAAGATTTTTAAACCAGTCATTCTCAAATAATAAGGCATGAAAAATGAAGTTTGATTGACAATGCAGATGAATCTTGCATACCTGTAAACTTGCCACTCAGAAAGAGGACCATAACTGCATCCTTTACTCTTTCGATGCTCAAGTTTCAAAGCAACCTATTGCCAACCCCCCACCCATAACAAAGAAAAGAACAAAGAAAAAGGGAGACCATCATTACTGACAGAATAAATTCCAAAGAAATTGACCAGATCCAATGACCCATGAGAAGAAAAAACATACCTCAACAGCATCCGAGCCAGTGCACCCTGAGCCACCTGTCACCCTTCTTCCGACATAAACTTGCCCAAAATCTCCTTTTCCCAGCTTTCTCTCTAACTTGTAAATAAGGGAATTGCCAAGCTATACCTGAAGTGAAACAATCAACACAAACAACCATCTAAAATTTGATAATCATGGGAGAAAAGGTTTATCAATTTCTAAAAATAAATCCTCAATATTCCACTAGTAAACTTTTTGCTTTTTCTTCTTTACAATTATGTACCTTCTTGCACAAGACCTTCTCTTAAAACTACACCATATACCCATTCTAGAAAATAAAAAAAAAATCTTTCTAATTATAGTTATAGATCTAGTCCATATTGCTCACAAGTTTAATCATAAACATGAAAACATGTCATACAAGAAAAAATATAGTTTTCATCGATCATAGAATCTTACTTTTTCTATTTAGTAGTATTACATGGACGCTTGTATACCATTTACCCATAGAAGTATATGAAATAACATCTCTATCTAAAATCTACGTACTTAAAAAAAATCAGATTCTTTGAAGACTTAGAATTTGAAGGTTTTTGGTAGGGTTGACATCAGATTGTTGGACAATATTACATTGTTCAATGGAGAAGATGGATCAAGAAAATAAAAAAGTGCAGGGGGACAGGCTTATGTTATTAGAGGTGGTTAGTTGGATGCAAAAAACCAGAATGATTTATACGAAAGAATTTTCAAGTATTGAAATTCAATTTCCAACCAAACCACAGATTATAATGTTTTTTCATAAAAGAGAAACTCCTGTCTTTGCAAGACATTCATGCCAAAGAAATCACCAAAACACACATG
Organism: Camellia lanceoleosa; assembly: GCA_025200525.1. Lineage (NCBI taxonomy): Eukaryota > Viridiplantae > Streptophyta > Magnoliopsida > Ericales > Theaceae > Camellia > Camellia lanceoleosa. The sequence goes on along the minus strand of CM045766.1, from coordinate 86,319,388 downwards.
GTTCAAATAAGGTCATTCAACACCTTTCAAAAGCTAATTGAATATCTGACTGACAATTTAATTAGTAAACAACTCAAACATTTCTGATTCAATTCACAGTAAATTAGTTATATGTTTGTTGATTGGATCAAATAAATTAGTTAGTTTTCGTCCCTCCCTCTCTCCTTTCTCCAAGCATATTCAAAAAATATGATCATAGAAATCACCAAAGACATTCATAACATCCAACAAGCAAAAGTTCCAACAGCAAGAGCAATGGTGATAATGATTCATGTCAATGTCAATGCTAACAGATCAATCAACTAAAAAATCCAATCAGCATGATCAACAAACTAATTTAATATCACATATAAATCAAGCAAATTCAACACTAGGACTTTTTATCTTCCAAATTCAAATTTACCAGTTCTTGCCTCAACAAATTCAAAATTGCCGATAATAAATGAAATCTTGATTTCAAGTTAAAAACAATAATGTACTACCCATTATAATGTATTGAAGAAGAAATTGAAAGATATACACTAATAGATATGGAAAATGCAAGAAAATAAGACAAGAATAAAATGAGTTGAACCAGTACATACCTGTTTGAGGATGAGACGAATTAGTTGAACCAGAGCTTCCTCGTATGATATGTATGTGTGGCTAGAGATAGATAGATGGATAGATAGATAGATAGAGAGAGAGGGAGAGAGGGAGGGATTGGGGGCGAGATTGAGAGAGAGATTCATACCGCTGGAGATCTTCAGACGACGATGACGAGCGAGAGAGCAGAGCTATACAGGTCTGTTGAACGCGTGCGAGAGAGAGAGAGAGAGAGAGAGAGAGAGAGAGAGAGAGAGAAAGAGAATGATCCGCCATAGATCTTTAGAGCTATTTGTCAATTCTCTCTCTAGAATCATCTAGAACACAAGCTATCAGAGATACATACACAAATATATCCATGTATATAAAGAGAGAAAGAGACCTAGAAGAGGTTGAAGACGGCGAGGCGGCGAAAATTAATGAGAGAGAAACGTTAATGGCGACCTGAGAACTAAAACCTTCGACGATTGATTTGAGTGAGAGAGAGAGAGAGAGAGAGAGAGAAGGGGGGGGAACGATATCAATGTTTGTGAAATAGGGCTAGGGCAATTATAAGGAAAAAAAGGAAGAAAAAATAAATATAAGGAACAAATAGATTATTTGCGACTGATAATTAGGGGGTCGCAAATTGTATAGTAGCAAAAGGTCATTTTTCTAGTAGTGAGTGTTTGTAAATGATTAGGCTTGTATTTTGGTTACAATATAATTGGGATGGTTATATTTTACTTTGATACTTTTTATACTGCTATTTATTTATTGATGTATATCTCTGTAAACTTTCATTGATTTCATTAATAAAGTTTTTATTTTCCTAAGGAAAATAAAAATTATGATGTCTCGTTGTACTCTTCAATATCCTTTCGGCACTTGTTCAAGATAATGAAAAATAATTAGCAATTTTTTTATAAAAAAGTACATTTTTATATATTTTATTGTTAATATATTTTTTCATATTTCTTTACAAATGTTTTATATTTTTAAGTACATTTGGATGTTATGAATTTTAAAGTAAAAATAATTGACTAAAATAAAAAATAAAAAAATCACTAAAAATAAAAAATAAAAAAAGTAAAAGAACACAAAAAATAATGAGAAATAAAAAATATCAGACAGAGAGATTGATTATCTCTTATATAACCAATTAACATGAGTCAAGTTAACAGACAAGTTCTTATCCATTTGTGCTCTTATGATTGGTACCACATTAACATGTTAAATTGATATTATGAGATCATTGAATTTTTACTAAATGTTCATGGCATGGGACCATCAACATTGTGTAGTTCATTATTGTCTCTATATCAACATTGTGTAGTTCAAATTCTAAATTTTGATATTTAGTAAATAATTTAAATATTTTAAAACCACCATAATTCCATCTCCTTAAGAGTACAAATGGATAAAAACAACTTGTATGCTTTGACTCATGTTAATTGGTTAAACTTCGAGTATGGAGTCTAAACACGACCTGATTTCCAACAATTAGCAATTTCCTTTTTCTTTTATGTTCTCTTCATCTTCTTCTTATGGAGCTTTCGCATCACATAAACTTCGGCAAGACAAGATCCAACCATTGCCATGGATTAAAATAAAAAACTAATATATATATAACTGTGGATCAGATAAGAGAGAGTCTTAGAGATTTATGAGAGAGAACAAAGAAGCGCCACCAAGTGTACGTGTATGTATGAAGACAATAGTGAGATAAAAATGAGAGCAAGTAGAGAGAGAGAGAGAGTGACTAAGTGAGAGAAGAGAGAGAAGGATGACATATATGGGGAGAGAAGATGGCTGTGGTGAATGAATATGTTAGCAGGTATTTTAATATTATAATGTGTTATTGGTTTCCTTCATGTCTTATTCTTTCAAGTCTTCCTAGTCTCCCCATTCTTATCCATCCAAATCTTCCAAGATAAGGTTTGCCAAGACTTATCCATTCAAGTCTTCTCCTAGTCTTCCCAAGACTTATCCATTCCAAGTCTTCCTAGATAAGCTTCCAAGGTCTTGGTCAAGTCTCTTGAACCTTGCCTATTAAGTTTCTTTTCTATATATATTGAGCTTATCTCCTATCTTAACATATACGAGAGAAGAAGTTTTGGTTGTATTGTTATGTCTTGAATGAGATTATCAGTTATACGACTGGTGTGAGGTTTTGCCTAACCGCAGAGGGCTTGAATCTCTTTAAAGAGAACGAATTTTCCGTGCCTCAGCCCTTTCAATAATTATTGTAATTTCTATTATTTGTATTTTCTAGTGTTTTATTTGTAATTATCACCAACAGAATATATTATGATTGAGTAGGCACCAAGAAATTAGAAGCATGTATATAGACAAGGAAGGATATATATGCATATAAAGTCAGTTTCCCTCTCAAATAGCCACTTTTTGGCAATTGACTTAAATAGTTACTTTCGGATTATTTTAGTCCAAAAATAAATGACATTTGTGCATATATATGTATGGGCTTGGAAAGCAAGCAAAGTTGACTGGAAGTTTGTTGCTGTTGAAGACCATCAATAAAACACAACACACAGAGTACTATTTTTTTTCATATGGAAAACGTTGACTTGTCCTCCTTTTACACTCCTTGGAAGGACAGAGTGGAAGAAATTTGCTGGTTGGGTCAGCAAAGGCAAGTTTTTGTGGTATTGTATGGGAAAATTAGGATGACAGATAGCTTAGTTTTTAAAGTATGCTTTTTTTTATTATTTTAGTTTTTTAAGTTTTAATTTTGTTATTTTAGTCATTAAAGTTATTAATTTGAGTCAATTTGATCATAATTTCGACATCCGTATACATTGATAACGGAAAAGATGCAGAGTTTTGTTTATCAAAAATATTTGAGATCCTTTTTTTTGGAAGTTCCATGACTCTCAATATGATCTTAACTCTTAATATGTGTGTGGGGTCTACTCGTGTATGTGTGGACCCAACATTATAAGTGATTGGGATGGGGGGATCTATCACAATTGCTTAGCCAAGCTGTCAACAACACCATTTGCCTCTTGATACACATGCTGAATTCGGATGATCCAATTACGCCCCCAATTACGCCCAAGTAGTAACCTATAATCAGTAACTAAAGGTTGTATCCATGGTGACACATGAGTAGAAAAAGTGAGCAAAAGATAAGCAGAGCGGGAATCAACTTTCTATGTTTAGAAAACCATGTTGCCATGCCATTGAGAGATCAATTCATACATTCCACAGTTCTGCTACCATACTAGTAGTAATACCTATATTTTGGGGTTTTATTTTTCGAATTTATTCTAAAAACAAATTTAGTGAAAAATAATAAAGATTTCAAAAACACTTCAAAAAATAAACAACAGTGCTGAGTTTGGAATTCATCCAAAAACTATACCCTTAATTTTACATCTTGGATTGATTGTCGGATGTACTTACACCTCCTCTTACTTGTGTTACATGGATTACAATCGGTCTTACCTGATATGAGTCTTGTGCCTGACTCAGTACAAGTGTGTGTAAATATGTCAAGTGTTAATAGCATTGTTGAGTTATTTTAACACTATTAGAACTTGAGATTTTAGAAATAAAAATTTAGGGATAAAATTATTTTTTAGAGACAATATTTTTATCGCCAAAAGTGTTATTATTTATTTTTAATGACAAAATTGGATATTTAGTGATAAATTACTAACATATTGGGATCAAAAGTTGTCTCAAAACATAAACGTTTTTTAGACCAAGTTATTTTATTCCTAAAAATGTATTTATTAGTGACATTTTTAAAATTTTATCCTTAAAAGCTTTTTTTTGACTTTTCAAAATGATCTTTTAGTGAATGTATTCGCGATAATTGAAATTAGTCTCTAAATAATTTTTGCAACAAAATTTATATTTTTAAAAATAAAAAATTTAATTTCTAAAACTTTTATATATTGTAATGAGCTGACAAGTTCAATCCAAACCTAAACATGAACCAAAAATCTATTAAAATCATTTCATCCATCTACTAATGGTGGATGTTCACAAATTATTTAACGAATCTCTCCAGTCCACTGTGTATATTGAAATGTATTGTTAAGTTTGTAAAGCCCACCATGGGTCCGTTTTAATGATCCAAACCATTCAATGTGTAAAGTTCGTTGAGCACTTTTTGCTTGCAAAATATCACATTGATCGAATATCGGTAACCCTTTGATCGGAGCACATTTTGCTAATGGTGAATATAATTTTAAAAATAAATTGTTAAGAAAAAGGATAAATTACAAATACACCCGATGAGGTTTGCTTAAAATACGAATTGTCCCCTGTGGTTTGAAAAATTACAAATACCTCCCTATTAGAATTTTTTATTTAACAGAATTAATTGAAAAAGTGAAATTTCTAACTGTTCACCTATACAATAATAAAATTACTTGAATTATTAATTAAAATAAAATTTTAATATTATTAAAAACTGTTAATTAACTTGATAATTTATTAATAAAATGACCTATTTGTTATTAAATTAGAAACCTTAGGGGGCATAATGTAATTTCTAAAACCACAAGGATAATTTGTAATTTAAGTAAACCTCAATGGGTGTGTTTGTAATTTACCCTAACAAAAATGCATTCCAATCAAGAGGCCACCAATATCAATCAACATAATTTTTTGAAAGAATAAAATGCTAGACGAGTTCTATACATTAAATAATTTACATTATTGAAATAGGACCTATAATAAACCCATAGACCTAAAAGTATGCCCAATCACTCCCATTATTTAACTGTTAAACCACAAAGTCAAATCTCGTCGAATCCAAATTCAATTCACCTGTTAATTAGGCGGGGTTTAGACTTACCCCAATTGAGGATGGTAACTACGAACATCTCCATATAAACCTTCAAAATTTATTATGTTAAATTTTTTTAAAATTTTTTTGCCATTATTTATTATAAAATAAAATAAATAATTTATTATATAAATAAATAATTTATTATATAAGGACACTAAATTTATATAAAATAAAATAAATAATTTACATTTGTTTTTTTTAAAGTCAACATTGAATGTAATGTGAGTATTTGTTTTTATTGTAGAAGTGGGATGAATTCAAGCTCACATTAATGTATCATATGTGGCTGGATTGTCGATGTCCTTGCGATTATGATTTGCACAAATTGCTTCAATGTATTGATGTGCTCGACAATAATTGACAATTTAGAGAGGCAAGAATAAATTTTTTTTTTTCTTTTTTAATAATCAGTTGTTGGAATAGTCACTCGCGAAGGTCCTATTTAAAATTGGAATAAATACTAGTTCCAATAAATTTATTACTGTTGATAAGTATTGAATTTGTAACTTCTACAAAGTACACTCCCAAATTCCAACTTTTGCTCACTAAGCTAACCTGGCAAGAGTAATAATAAATTATAATACTTTTCACTTCTGTAAGAGTAGAAGACTATAAGAATATTTATAAAAATAAAATAGAAAAGTTCACTAAAAACAAGCGGAAAAAACTTTGCTTTTCTTTGTCTTTAGTGTTTTTTCAAAATAAAGTATTATATAAGGACAAAGTGTTATTTAGTGTTTTTGAAAAGTATTGTAATTTATTATGATAACTAGTTCCATTATATTTTGAATTTTTTTTTTGAAAATTTGATTGGCCAATTGACATATATCAATTTGAAATAGAAGCTTTCCATTCAATATGTCAAATCTATTATTCTATTGTTTTTAAAATTTAAACTCTTTTGTGTACCATTAATTTTCTTTTCTTTGAAGGAAAAAAAAAAAAAAAAAGAGCATAAAGGGGTGATACCAAAAGTCATGTAGTGACACACCGGGTCGAGTTCATTTGATATGCCAAAATAGAATTGTTGAACTGTCACATTGAATTTGACATATTGGATGGAAGCAGGACCGACTTTGGGAACAAGCCGAGCAGGTTGTCGCTTTGGCCCAAAAATTGGTTAAAAAAAAAGGTTCCCAAAAATTTCTGCCATTATACTTGTTCATTAAAAAAAAGCCTCCTAAAAATAAATCAAAAACCTAATTGATGTAGTGAACTATTTAAAACTAATGGATGATTGTTTTTCAAATGTATGAATTATGTATAGAATACTATTGACCACAATTGTTAAAATTGCTTTTGCAAAAGAAAATTTTCAAAGTTGAAATTGATTAAATCTTATATTAAGTTAATTATGTAACAAGAAAAATTAAATAAATTTTTATTTTTATTTTTTATCAGCAAACAAAGGAACTTTATTGATAGTAAACACAAATACATCAATAAAAAGGTTGAATGCAAAAGCATCATAACAAAGCAAAATGATCTCAACAAGGTTGGCACCAATAAGCTAGCCCAATCATCTGCTAGCATGATAATGAGTTGGTGAGGAATCAACCAAAACAAAGAAAAACCACACAGCAACACCAAGAGTATAGAACAGAAAAAACAACAATAGCAAAATAGAGTGAAGCCCAACCTAAACCCACAGGGTCAACAGCAAAATGATAACAACAACAGCAGCAGGCACAGCCTAAATCCACAGGGGCAACACCAAAAGATAAGAAATAGAAATCACAGTTGCAGAAAACACAGAGTGAAGAACAATAACAAGCAACACCCAACCCCCAGCAGCATCAGGCACTGAGTCAACCTATTCCTCTGCTACAAACTTGATTTGTCGCAAGTTTTATCTAATTTGATTGAAAAATTAGATAATAAGATAATAACAAGCTTGATTAGTAATTTTGCAACTAATGTGAAAATTATCATGTTTAAGTGATACATTGTTATAGTTTGTTAATTTTTTTATTTTTTTTATTTTTATTTAGGACGCTAGTTTGGATTATTTTGATCATTAATCTTAGTCTATATTTGAATGATAGTAATCTTGGGAGGGAATGAGAATGTGAATGTGATTTCAGATCTCCATGATTCTAACATCTAACGAGTCACACTTCTTATAAAAGCATCTCATGACAATCACAAGCTCATTCACAACAATTGACTTATCTACACAGCTAATAATTTAAGTTTTATACACATTCATATGAAAGTTCAAAAATTTTAAATAAAATTTAAATTACTAACTAGTCCATTTTTGACAAGAAAAATCCAAAATTGGTTCATATTAGAAAGGGCTAATTACACTAACAGTCCCTATAGTTTGGGCTTGTGTCACTTTGGTCTTTGATTTTTCAATTGTGATACATTTGATCCTAAATTCTGAATCTCATTCTAAATAAGGACAATTGAGGGCATTATTACATCATTTGAAGGGTAAAGTCGTCATACAATTTATTTTATGTTGGTTAACTTATATGTTGTTTGAAATATAATGGCCTTTTTTTTTTTTAATGAATAATGTTGGAACTTTTTTTGTTATAAAGTTGTGTGGTTTAGTTTTTAGAATCTATTTTCAGAAAATTTTTCTAAGAAACTAAAAATTAAAAACGCATCATTTTTCTATAATTTTATCTTTTGGGAGGATAGAAATAATTTTTTTTTATATTTATTTTTGTTAAATTAGTTTTTATTTTTTCAACGGAAATGTTTGAGAGCTCGAGAGAGTGGGCTCGAAAACTAGCTCGAGAGAGGAGAGAGGGAGAAAGAGAAAGGGAGAAGAGAGAGGAGAAGGAGAAGCAGAGGAGGAAGGGAGAGGGAGAAAGGGAGAAAGAGAGGGGAAGTGGAGGAGAGAGGGAGAAAGAGAGAGGAGAGGTCATCGCAGAGGAGGAGAGGTCGTCACCCCGGCCGTCGCTGCTCGTCGCCCCGTCGCTGCTCGTCGCCTCGTCGCCGATCGTCGCCTCGTCGCCGACGTCTCGCAGCACGTTTGCTCCTCGCCGATCGTTGCACCACCGCCACCGCCTCGCCCCGCCTCCTCCTCCAGCAGATTTATGGCCCCTTCCCCTCCCTTCTCCTCCTCCTCCTCCTCCTCCTCCCTTCTCTTCTTCTCCCTTCTTCTTCTTCGTTCTAAAACTGAAACAAAAACCAGAAAAAAAGAAAAAAAAAATTCGATACCAAAACGACGTCGTTTTGGTGTCAAGCTGCGGTTTCGAGCTACGTAGCATGATAGTTTTTTCAAAAGTCAAACATGGCTACAATTTTGATGTCATAATTAAATTAATCCATTAAATCAAAAAATTTAAAACTAAAAACATTTCATATATTAAATGTATCAATTATACATTAAAAGCCTAATAACCATATTACACGATAACCGTCTAAAAATATCTGTTAACAACAAATATAACCATCTATTACATGATAATTATCCAAAAATATTAACAAAAATAACCACTCATTACATAATCATTATCCAAACACATACTACAAATTAATTTGGTAAAAAAATAAAAATGTAAAAGATTTATTATTTTTATATAATTTTATCTTTGGTGAGTATAAAAAATTTTCAAAAATTTAAAAATAATTTTTGAACATTTATTTTTGTCAAACTAGTTTATATTTTATCAAGTTGACGACTTTGCCCTTGAAATGGAGCAACAATTGTCCTTATTTGGAACGAGATTCAAAATTCAGTGCCAAATGTATTATAATTGAAAAGTCAAGGACACAAGTCCCAAACTATAGAGACCGTTAGTGTAATTCGCCCTATTAGAAATTTGTTTTGGAATGTTTTTTTTTTTTTAATATGTATAGCAGGTCCTATGTTAAAAGCTTGTTTTGGGTCCTCGAAAAGTCAGAAACGGCCCTAGGTAGAGGTGCTCTAAATTGACCCATCTAAACCTGTCCAAATTTGTTTTCTTTTTGTTTTTCATAACTGAGTGTCTGGGCCAATTTACATCTACCTCGACTAATCCTGTGACCCTAAAATTAACGACCGGACAAATTTTTAATGGTCCAAAGGTTTAAAAATTTTGGCCTTCATGATTTTCAAACCCACAACCTCTTAGGTGATAAGCTTTTTAGTTACCTTCTTCTCTCTCCAAGCCATTGCTACCCTTAACTTATTCAACAGTTATTGAGAGGGAGATTTATGATCTGGAATTGGGCCGGACAGATTTGGGCCCAACGAGGTTGGGTCGAGGTAGTTCGGCCCTGTCCTTGCAGGAATCTGCTCGGTTAAGGCAGGCCGAGGTCTGACCGAGCTACGCAGCATCATGGTATCAAAGCCGGTCAAGTGAGATGTCTGGCGGCGGCCAAGGTTAGACCGGGCTACTTGTGTTTGCTCGGCAGGAAGGTCGACGGTGGACAAGCATGAGCTTTACCGAGCTTGGCTATGCCGGGATGCAACCGAGCCCAGTCCTCACTGGTCTTACCTATGGGAATACTTAGGCTTGAAGCGCAATATGGCTGTTGATAGCCGAGATGGTGTAGCCCGGTTGCCGAGCTCCCATAGGAGTGGGCAGGCAGCTGGGTTAGGTGGTGTTCAGCAAGATTTGTGCTAACAGATAGGATAGCAGTGCCACATGTAGAGAGATCACTGGGAGTATATTTGGGGCACAGAGAGTATATAAGTATGGCTGCGCCCCCCATACGCGGACAGACGAACACTCTGTAAGAAACTCTTACACTCAAACATTCTCCTCTCTCTCCCTCTATCCCAAGGTGTGTGCTAACTTGATCGTCGGAGGGGTTTTTCGGCCACACACCGCCTGGTAGCTCACTGCCGTTGTGCTTTCAAGTGATTGAATAGAAACGGAGCTTGGAAGAAAAGAGTACGGGCTTGCCGGAATATTTGCTCCCCATACAATTGGCGCCGTCTGTGGGAAGTTTTGCAAACAAAACCTTGTCTTCCAGGCTCGTCTGATCGCCGTTCATGGTGAACAACGAGGAGATTCCGTTGTCTGCCATCGACGGAGTTACCCCGGAGTCAGGCAGACGGAGAGAAGGTCATACCATCATCCCTCCCATGGCGGACTTGGAGACATTCCCAAGAGAGCAATCGGGAGACGCACGGGATAAGCGCGGAAGAAGTTATGGTCATTCACGGAGTCCAGACGGTCATCGGCGACGGAGAGACTTACACGCCAGACATCTGGAACACAAATTAAGAGACCAGGATGCCGTCATCCGGCTAATGGCGGCGGAGATGGAGGAGCTGAAGCGGCATGTCAAAGGGAAGGGTGTAGCTGGAGTGGGAGACCACAGTGAGCGCACCCAATCCCGCCATTCAGGCAGTCAGAGTCGGCGACACACTCCGTCCATCTCTATTACCAGAAGTTATAAGGTTGGTGATTCCGACGTGCGCGCAAAGAAGTCCAACGCGCAAGATAGCACTTACCAGCCCTCACGTCCGGCGACGACGTCGAGGTATTCTTATTTCGCTCATTCAGAGGATTTGCGGGCAGTCTTCAAGCAGCGAGCTCGCCGGCGGGAGGCTCAGAGGGTACCTGCGTTCCAGCGGCTATCATACGAAGTTCACGCCAGCGAGGAGGTCGGAATGCCTCCACCCCCCTAGGCAGCGCCGCTCCTTGTAGATTCGGACTTGCCTAGGTTGAGTGCTACCCTTTCTCTCTGGAGATAGAAACAACACCGCTTCCGGCAGGCTTCCACCAGCCAAAATTCACACTTTACGATGGAAAGACCGATCCCTACATGCATGTAAGCCACTTCCGACAGGTAATGGCCGGACATATGCGGAATGATGCACTTATGTGCCTTATCTTCCCGTCAAGTTTAGGCAAACTGGGCCTGAAATTGTTTGAGAGGTTGCCGGAGGGAAGCATAGAAAGGTGGCATCAGTTGGCCGAAGCCTTTGTGACGCGCTTCAAAACCAACACCAAAACACCAAAGGAAGTTGATCACCTACTGAGTGTCAAGATGGAACCGAGCGACACACTGAAGGCGTACAACTCCAGATATTGGGAGACCTTCAACGAGATCTTGGATTGCCCGATCAACCTTACAATCACTCAATACAAGCATGGTCTCCCGGTCGGGCATAGATTGCAGAACTCACTTACCATACCCTAGCCGACGTCCATGAGCCAGCTCATGCAGCGCATTAATAAGCACATCCGAGTTAAGGATGATGTGTCAGCATCCATCGCAAAGGCAGCTCCAGTAGCAACAGACAAGAGGACAGCTAGCAAGGTGCACGCGGTTGGGCAAGAGTCCAGCCATTCGAATGACCGAGCAGAGGAATCGGACCGTGGCTCGAATCGCAAAAACCGGGGTAGAGGACGTCGGAGTGACCGGATGACTACCCCCGAGATGACGCAGCCGACGCAAATAGAAGGTTGAAGGCCAGGACAAGCATCACCACGATCTTTAAGATTCCAATCTATCGCATAATTAGTGAAATCCGTGACGAGGAATATGTCCGGTTTCCAGCTAAGTTGGGCGACGATCAGAAGGGCTTCAATTCGCGGTACCGCTGCACGTTTCACCGGGAGCGCGGCCACCGGATAGAGGATTGTCTGCCTTTTGAGGCAACATTTAAAAGAGCTAGTCGCAGCCGGACACCTGGACCTTTACATTGATGGGGATGTTAAGGCGAACCAAGCTCCGGTCGATCCACGGGGACCGGATGATCGTGACGCACCTCCACAAGGAGTTATCAATGTCATCCATGACATAGTGGAGCCGGCGCGAGTATGCGAGCTCCGGGGTATGATCAAGAAGGCAAAACACATGAGGAAAGTCTTGTCAGTTCAGCTTGCGATCAAGAGGGGGAAGACCGAAGAAAGAGATGTGCTCAGTTTCTCCTCAAGGGATCTAGAGCGCATTCAGACACCGCACAATGACGCCTTAGTGGTGACGCTTCGCATCAAGGAATTTGATGTCAAACGGATCTTGATCGATCAGGGAAGCTCGGTCGAGATCATGTATTACGACGCGTTCAAGCAGTTCAAGCTCCGGGATACAAACTTGGCCCCGGCGACTTCGCCACTGGTTGGATTCAACTCGCAACTGGAGTGGCCTTTGGGAAAGATCATCCTGCCGGTCAAAGCGGGATCCGTGGTCAAGCAAGTGGAGTTCTGGGTGTTACAAGTGCTTTCTACTTATAAGCTGATCCTTGGAAGGGGATGGCTTCACGCTATGTAAGCCGTAGTATCGACCTACCATCAGGTGACGAGATTTCCCTCGGCTATGAGGGCAATCGAGAAGATTTGGGGAGATCAAGTCATGTCCAAGCAGTGCTTCGTGGCGGTGAATGGGAGCCGGGCTGCCAAAGGCTTCGTTTAAATGATAGAAGGACCGGAAGACCGGGGAGTTCTTGACGATGTAGACAGAAAGGCAGAGGACAAGGCCGTTGAGGAATTGGTGGAGGTGCGAATTGATACGGAACAGCCGGACAAATTCTTCTTACTCGGCTCCAGCCTCACTGCCCAAGAAAGGACCGAAATGGTTGAGTTTTTGACGGCCAACATCGAAGTCTTCGCGTGGTCGCCTTACGATATGCCCGGCCTCGATCCAAGTTTTATCTGTCATCGACTCAATGTCTTCCCTGGAGCAAAGCCAGTCATTCAGCGAACAAGGAGATCGGCACTACATCACACCGAGGTAGTTGCAGAGGAAGTGAAAAATTTGCTTGAGGCACAAGCAATTCAGGAAGTGCACTACCCTTGGTGGATTTCCAACACAGTAGTGGTGCCCAAGAAGAATGGGAAGTGGCGAGTTTGTGTCGATTACAAGACACTCAACCGAGCTTGTCCGAAGGATAGCTTCCCTTTGCCCCAAATTGACCAGCTTGTGGACTTGACGGCTGGACATAACAGACTCAGTTTCTTGGATGCCTATCGCGGCTACCATCAGATTGCCATGCATGGGCCCGACCAAGAGATTACCTCCTTTACAACTCCAAGGGAACTCTTCTGTTACCGCGTCATGCCTTTTGGTTTGAAGAACGCCGGGGCAACTTTTCAGAGGATGGTGACCAGGATGTTTGCTCCTTTGCTTGGCCGGACACTGGAGGCTTACATCGATGATATGGTAGTTAAAAGCCAGCATGCAGCGGACCACTTGTCCGACCTGGCCGAGATGTACTCCATTCTCAAAAAGCACAAGCTGCGCCTGAATGCGTCTAAGTGTGCCTTTGGCGTGGGATCCGGGAAATTTTTGGGATTCCTAGTCACGAACCGAGGCATCGAAGCAGACCCCACACAGATCAGAGCCGTGCAAGAGTTGAAGCAGCCATTTCGGCTAAGGCGTCGGCAAAGATCTGGCGGAATAGCGCCATTGAAGTCGATTTTAAGCCGGTCATCAGATCGCTGCCGCCCTTTTTTTTAGGCATTGAAATCCAAGTTCTCGTGGGATGAAGAGTGTAACCAGGCTTTGGCCGAGCTCAAGGAGTATCTGTCTTCGGCGCCACTATTGGTTACACCGAAGCCCGGTGAAGAACTCTATCTTTACCTTGCCGTTTCGCAGCATGCAATCAGTGCGGTGCTAGTCTGAGCTGAAGGAATTAAGCACCTCCCAATCTTCTACGTCAGTAAAACCTTACTACCGGCCGAGTCGAGATCCTTGCCATTAGAAAAGCTAGCATTGGCATTGATGATGGCTTCTAGGAAGTTGGCGCACTATTTCTACGCCCATACCATCGTCGTTCTGACCGAGTTCCCCCTTAAGCTTTGTTCGAACGGGCAGACTTTTTTGGCCGCATTCTCAAGTGGGCGGTCGAATTGGGACAATTTGATGTAAAGTTCCAGCCGCGCACTGCTATAAAAGCCCAGACCTTGGCCGATTTCGTTGCTGAATTCTCACTTGGAACTCATCCGGTGTGCCCGGTCGATATTGCCGTGGCAGATGAGGAGGTGAATGCAAGCCTGATTGAGATACAACGACTTGGTGTAGTTGGCGACGCGGAATTTGCGCGCCCCACCGATGCACCTTCAGTGATTACGACTACACCTCCTGGTGATGCGATGACGGAGTTGGATATCACCACCCAACCTACTCTGTCCGGTACCGCATCATCAAGGGGGGAAGACATGGAACTACTCAGCGCAAAGCCTGCGGCCGGCATAACACCGCAACCTGGTGATTCGCCTACGGACTTAGGCATTATAAATCAACTTGCTGAGTCCGGTGCCGAATCACCAAGGAGGGCAGAAGTGGAACCAATCAGCGCCGAACTTGAAGATGAGCAGCCGAGCAACCGTGATCCCATCAACCTTCGAGCTTCTCAAGACCCCTCAGAGTGTTGGAAGCTCTTTGTGGGGGAGATGTGGAAACTTTTTGTTGATGGAGCCTCGAACCGTCACGATGCCGGGCTAAGTATAGTTCTGATTTCGCCGGACGGCCTCACGATTGAACATTCTATCACCCTTGGCTTCCCAGCATCCAACAATGAGGCTGAATATGAGACGCATTTGGCCGGGCTCAAGAGTGCGCTCCAGATGCAAGTATCCGAGCTTATAGTTTACAGTGATTCTCAACTTGTGGTTAATCAAGTTTCTGGGATTTATGAAGCAAAGGATGACCGAATGGAAAAGTACCAAGCTCTGGTCAAGGAACACATCAAGCAATTTTAAGCGATCAGAGTTCAGCAGATTGGCCGTGAAGAAAACAGCCGAGCAGATGAGTTGGCTGGTCTTGCTTCCATGGTTGATAGTACATCTCCTAACCCTCTTTTGATTGAATTCCTTCCGCGGCCCAGCATTGAGGAAGCCGGGCAGACGTATGTTCTCTGCGCCGCGCTAGGTCCTTCATGGATGGACCCTATAATCCTGTTCCTCAGAGACCGGACTCTTCCAGCCAACAAGAAGGAAGCACATAAAGTGCGGGTGAAGTCAGAACGGTTTTGGCTCTCTCCATCCGGCGCTTTATACAAGAAATCTTTCGCCAGTCCTTACCTGAAATGCATGCACCCGAGTAACGTGGAGGCCTTCTTGTACGAAATTCACAAAGGCATCTGTGGCAGTCATATCGGGGGCAGGTCCCTGGCCTACCGAGCTATTTTGCAGGGCTACTAGTAGCCGTGCATGCAGGCCGACGCACAAAAGTACGTTCGCAAGTATGAAAAGTGCCAGAAATTCGCCCATCAGATCCACTAGCCGGCCAGGGAACTTCTTCCCCTCACCAGTCCTTGGCCCTTTGCAATGTGTGGGCTAAATATAGTGGGGCCGCTCCCAGCAGCACCAGGCAACCGAAAATTTTTCATCGCGGCCACAGATTACTTCAGCAAATGGGTTGAAGCTGAGCCCTTGGCAAAGATCATGGAGAAAGACGTGAAGCGGTTTGTCTGGCAGAATGTGGTCACACGGTTTGGTGTCCCCAAGATTTTGATCTCTGATAACGGCACCCAATTTGACGGTCGCCTATTCAGAGGATTTTGTGAAGATCTAAAGATTGAATTCTACAACTCTACTCAGGCTTACCCGCAGTCCAGCGATCAAGCCGAGGCATTCAACAAGACCATCCTGGATGGGTTGAAGAAAAGGCTTAAGAAAGCTAAGGGAAAGTGGGCCGAGGAACTCTCCAACATTCTTTGGGCATACCGCACAACCCCGCGACGGTCTACCGAGGAAACTCCATTTGCTTTGGCTTATGGCATGGAAGCGGTCATACCTTTGGAAGTTGGCATGCCCACCCTAAGGAGTGAAAGTTTTGAGCCCGAGCTGAACACCGAGGCTATTGCCCTAGAACTTAATCTAGTGGAGGAGCGTCGAGAAAAGGCCCTCATCCACGTGGCCGCCTATCAATAGGAGCTTTCAAGGAAATACAACAAAACAGTGCACCCCAGACCGTTCAAAGTAGGTGATTGGGTGTTGAGGAAAGTTATGGGCAACACCCTGGTGCTAGGTGAAGGCAAGCTAGGGGCAAATTGGGAAGGACCCTACAAGGTAACTAGTCTGGCGGGCAAGGGGGCATACCACTTGGAGGATCTGGAAGGTAGAACAATACCCCAGCCATGGAATACGGCCAACCTCAAACTGTATTATTTCTAGCATTAGCCTTCTTTTTGTGCAAAGGAATTTTTTGGCTTACACATCAAAATGTAATTCTTTTTGTCAATATATAGAAGTGTTTCTTCTTTGCTTTAGCATTCAGAATTGTTGTTTGGATGAAAAAACCGAGATGTTTACTCCGGTTGGAAGAGTTGATGTTTTGTTCAACTCTCAGAATAAACCGAGATGTTTACTCCGGTTGGCAGAGTTGATGTTTTGTTCAACTCTCAGAATAAACCGAGATGTTTATTCCGGTTGAAAGAGTTGATGTCTTGTTCAGCTTAGGTACTCGCAACTGAGATGTTTACTCCGGTTGGCAGAGTTAATGTTTTGTTCAACTCTCAAAATAAACTGAGATGTTTACTCCGGTTGGCAGAGTTGATGTTTTGTTCAACTCTTAGAATAAACCGAGATGTTTATTCCGGTTGAAAGAGTTGATGTCTTGTTCAGCTTAGGTACTCGTAACCGAGATGTTTACCCCGGTTGGCAGAGTTGATGTTTTTAGGGCTGCAAACGAACCGAGCTGTTCATGAACAAGCTCGAGTTCGGCTCGTTAAGGCTCGTTCGAACTCAGCTCGATTAATAAACGAGCCGAGCTCGAGCTTGAATTTCTGACTCGATTAATAAACGAGCCGAGCTCGAGCTTACTATTGCTCGGCTCAAATAGGCTCGCGAGCTCAAAAATATAAATATTAATTTATATTTTTATATTTATATATATATTATATATTTTATATTATAATAAAATTTATATATTATATTATATTAATTATATTGTCCATATTATATTATATTAATTAAATAGTCCAAGTTGCCTTCACAAAGCAACGTCCAGCAACGTCCAGCAAAGAGAATGGAAGACCATTTATAATGATCTCACCCACACACACACCCATTGTCATTCGATGTGGGACAGCACCAAACAAACTTCACAAGTCACAAGGGAAAGTATCCCACATCGCTTCTTTACACCTTCATAAGGGACAAGGGCTCTCTATTTATAAGTGGAGAAGCTCACAGCCTTCTATTGCTTCTGGAGTTCACCACTCAAGCCGAGCTCGAGCCAAGCTTGAGCTTGAGCAATAATTTAAAATTTTATTTGGTGGCTTACTTGGCTAACGAGCCATTACGAGCCGAGCTCGAGCTTTGTAAATTTTGGACGAGCCGAGCTCGAGCTGACATATTTAGGCTCGTTTCGAGCTCGAGCCGAGCTCGAACACCTTTATAAGAGGGCGAGCCGAGCTCGAACATAATAAAACTCGGCTCGGCTCGGCTCGATTACAGCCCTAGATGTTTTGTTCAACTTAGGTATTTCCAACTGAGATGATTTACTCCGGTTGAAGGCGTTGATGTTTTGTTCAACTTAGGTATTTCCAACCGAAATGATTTACTCCAGTTGAAGGCGTTGATGTTTTGTTCAACTTAGTTACTCTCAACCAAGATGTTTATTCCGGTTGAAGAGAGTTGATGTTTTGTTCACTTGTGAAATTTAAGCCGAGATGTCTTTTCCAGTTGTGCGAATTACTTAATGTGGTTTGTCTTGCCGTGGTGTTTTGTTCGGCTGAAGTTATGAGACATGTATACCGCTCAAACACTTGATGAAATTTGAAATTTTCATTGATAGCAAATAAGTACAAAAGGTGGGGCTGATAGCCCGGTTACATTGTAAAGCAACAAGCACAAAAAAAAAAAAAAAAAAAAAAAAAAAAAAAAAAACGAAACCTAAGCTAAGGGGGATAGATTGGTGAATTCATCCTCAGTTGTCTCCAAATTGACTATTGGAGATTGATTTTGTACACCGGTCAAAGTCTGGCCGGGTTGCTCTTGCTCTTCGCGGTCCTCTCCCTCCGCATTTGCCTCGGCCTCTTCTTCCTCTTCTA
Organism: Camellia lanceoleosa; assembly: GCA_025200525.1. NCBI lineage: Eukaryota > Viridiplantae > Streptophyta > Magnoliopsida > Ericales > Theaceae > Camellia > Camellia lanceoleosa. The sequence goes on along the minus strand of CM045766.1, from coordinate 86,301,104 downwards.
GTCCTTCCTCGGCTTCAGCCTGCAACGCGCTGAAGACATCGTTGGCATATGGCACGAGATAGGTCGGTAGGAAGGCAGATGGCGGAGTGGCAAACATGTCGGTGTCTGGACCTTGACCGAGATGTTCGTAGGTAGACTTCCAGCCGGCTTTGAAGTAAATGTCTTGGGTCGCGAAGACTTGCTTCTTGTAGTTATCCTCGGCTTCGTTGAAGCCAGCGTTGTTAGCATCTTCGCAGTCTTTCTTCCTGACTTCTTAAGCGCATCAAGCTCGGCCTGGAGCTCTTCCCTCTTCTTCTCGGCCTCGCCAAGCTGACCGAGCAACCTGTTGTTGTCGGCGTTGGCCATTTCAAGCGAGGACTTTGTTCAGCCAAGCTCGGTCTGAAGGCTTTGGACTTGGCTGACAGTGTCACTCGCCTTTTGCCGAAGTCTGTGGTGCGCTCCATGACCAAGTGTTGCTTTTGGATAGCCTGCAAAAAGAGAATTTGATCAGAGAAGAAACCGTGCAAACACTTGTGAAAATTTAAGTAGATGATTTAGATTCTTACCGTGGTCATGGACTTCATGGCTGATTTCACCAACCGGGTGCCAGGGACGTGGTCGCTACCAACCACGTCGCTCGGTAGTAGCAAAGCTTTGAGAGGTCGAAGGCGAGCAAGTGTTCCTTGTCGCCCTTGACAGAAGTATTTGCCAGGATGTCTTTTCCCCAGTGTTTCAGCTGCGGTCGCCATGGCAGTGTTGGGTCAGCCGTGACGGCAGGCTGCTCGGTGGTTAGCTCGACAACCAGCTCGACAGATGGGTCTGCGCGGGGCCTTTTGCTTGCCCGACAAGCTTCCTGTCTGGATTGCTCGGTGGCTGGCGATGCCAAGGCAACCACGGGGCCGCTGGATTGACCGGCAACGAGGGAGCGGGTAACAATGCTCGGTATCTCGGCTGAGGTCGCCGTGAGCAAGTTTTTGATGCGATTTCTTTTTGCTATCTCCTCGGCTTCTGTCAACCAGATTAGTGGAACGTCTGGCAGGGTTGGGTCTGGAGGAGGTGATGGAGCACAGAGAAAGTCTGTTACCCTACTCCGGTGTGGAGCTGAATATCTATAGGTGGGGGTGTAGCCGAGCAGTTCGTTACAATCCCGGTGGTTGTAGCGGAGCACGGTCCGAATGGCCTCGACGTTGGGAAATTGGTAGTTGGCTTGCAAGGCTTGAATTGCTGCAAAGGAAACAGGAAAAGTTGTTAAGCACAAAATATTGAAGAAGAGCATAAAACCGAGCAAATTAGCGCGGCTTACATATGGAACCGAAGTTCTTGCTAATCGCCCAGACTGGTACGTCGGCTGGTTCATAGTTGCCAGACACCCAGAAAAAGTCATCGTCATGAAGGTCTTTATCTGGGGTGCCGGTTACTATTTTCTCTTTGCCCGGTCGAATTTTTAAGTAATATGCGAGGCCATCCCCAGTGTGCCCCAGTGTGTATTGCCTCAATATCTCGGCTAAACCTAAGTTGGTGCCTAGCCGGTTGTTAAGCTCGTGGACGCCGTTGATAATGCGATAAGTGTTCGTTGATACTTGTGTGGGCGCAAGTTTAGTCCGGCGTAGAAACTCGGTCATCAATGGATTGACCAGGAAGCGGAGGCCTCCTTCTACGATGGGCGGACAAAGACGGTAAAGACCGGTCTAGTCCGCCCCCAAGGGTGGGCGTCGCCAGGATACCGTGATTCTCCTCCGAATGCGCCAGAGCTGTGAGTATCGACGAGGAAGTGAAATTTTCCCATGAGAAACCGGCTAAATTAGCTCGGTTGAGGGGTTTGGCACTATCTGGTGTGTTGATGGCTGCTCGATCTTTTGGAGCTCCAATCTTTAGGCAGTGGTCCCCTTGGACTCTGTAGGAAAAAGGATGGCAATGAATTGTAAGTGTGAGCGTGGTCACGCAACGCGAGCTTGACTTTAGCTTGGTCATGAGGAGTGCCAAACCACCTCGGTTGTAAAGGCTAACCAAGGAGCTCGGTCGCCCAAGCGGACCAGATGTTAGCCCGGTCGAGCAGTCAAGTCCTTTTGTTATCTCGATTTTTACTAAGGTTGGGACAAATAGGTTATTTGCTCGGTCAGATTGGCTTTTGGATCAAATGAAGACCTGGAGCCCGGTCCGCCCCAAATCTTCAATATTCTTCACGAAAAATGAAGAACACCATTCATAGTTGGAGGTTTGGGATGGTTTTTAGTGCCTATGCCCTAAAAGCTACGTTTTAGTGCCCTAATGTGTGAAATATCGAAGGAAATAACAACAAAAAGGGAGTTGGGGGGCATACCTGTGAAGGCCAGTAGCTACTTCCTTGAACTCGAGCTCAGGAATGGCAGGTGAGAAATGGCGAAAGCTCTAGATCGGCGAAAAGGAGTGAGAATCAGTAAGGGAGAAATGAGGAGGAGGAAAGCATGTATAGAGAGGAAGAAAGGCCGCCCAAATTCGAATTCTAGGGGACGGCTGGGTTGGCTGCTCGAAGACCAATGGGGGATTGCCACGTGTCCCCATTAATGGCAGCGTCAGAGTTGAAGAGACAGGGAGATCAAATGAGGCGTCGACCGGGCAAGACGAGAGACGTTAAGGTCAGACGAGACGTCGACCGAGCAAGACTAGGAACCGAGCGCGGAAGTTAGCTCAGTTGGTTTCTTGCAAATTATGAACCGAGGAAGAGATTATCCCAATCAGAATGGGTAATCCCAGTCATGCTGGCGCGGACGGAATTAAGGGGCAATTGAGAGGGAGATTTATAATCTGGAATTGGGCCGTATAGATTTGGGCCCAACGAGGTTGGGCCGAGGTAGTTCGGCCCTGTCCTTGCAGGAATCTGCTCGGTTAAAGCGCCGAGGTGCAGACCGAACTCTGTGACATCATGGTATCAAAGCCGGTCAAGTGAGATGTCTGGCAACGGCCAGGGTTAGACCGGACTACTTGTGTTTGCTCGGTAGGAAGGTCGACGGTGGACAAGCATGAGCTTTACCGAGCTTGGCTATGCCGGAATGCAGCCGAGCCCAGTCCTTACTGGTCTTACCTATGGGAATACTTAGGCTTGAAGTGCAATATGGCTGTTGACAGCCGAGCTGGTGCAGTCCGGCTGCCGAGCTCCCACAAGAGTGGGCAGGCAGCTGGGTTAGGTGGTGTTCAGCGAGATTTGTGCTAACAAATGGGATAGCAGTGCCACGTGTAGAGAGATCACTGGGAGTAGATTTGGGGCTCAGAGGGCATATAAGCATGGCTACGCCCCCCATACGCGGACAGACGAACACTCTGTAAGAAACTCTTGCACTCAAACATTCTCCTCTCTCTCTCCCTCTATCCCAAGGTGTGTGCTAACTTGATTGTCGGAGGGATTTTCTGGCCACACACCGCCGGGTAGCTCACTGCCATTGTGCTTTCAGGTGATCGGACAGAAACGGAGCTTGAGAGAAAGGAGTACGGACTTGCCGGAATATTTGCTCCCCGTACAGTTATATATAAACTTGGGGAACAAGTGAGCCATCTATGAGCATAAATTTGTGAAGACTAAATCTATGGATGCATAATCAATTATAGAACTAATTATCTAAAATAATTTTAACTATACATATTTATCAAATAGTGGGATCCGTCATTAAAATAAAAATTACTCAAATTGTTTCAACAATGTTTCATGTAATTAGTTTTGTATTAGTGAACTTATTGATTTGTTAATGTTTACAGACTCCAAAAAATGAAGGCTTGGAAAGGAGATCAATGGTGTGGGGGCACAAATAGTTGTGCTTTTTCACTATCTATCCCTCTATATATAAAGCATAAACACCCAGTGGATGAAAATTTCTACCCTGCTGCAATTACGAAATTAGCCCTCTTTACTTTTGAATGTCGTGCGTCTTAGCCATTGAGAGTATAATGGTAATTTAACTTACATGCCTACAACGAGCAGAATTGCTCAATTTGTAGATTATCTTCTCATTAAATAATGTCCCTGTTTGGTGCAGCTTAAAAACTGCTTATTTCAGCTTTCAGCTTAATTTAAGTTATTTTGATGTGTTTAATTTAGCTTATAACTTATAGCTTATAGTTTTTTGGAAGTTAGAAATCAGCTTATTCTTTGAGTGGGGTAGGAGATGCTTAATTTATAAGTCAGAAATCAGCTTCTGTTCATAGTTATAAGCTATAAGCTGTTTAGGCATAAGCTATAAGCACTTTCCCACAGCTCTACCAAACAGGGCCAATATAGAAATTTTATAATTCACAACTTCAAAAAAAATGTGTATTATATGTTGGAACAATCTTCTGTGTAAATAAAATAAATAGAAATAAATTCAAACAAATAAATAAATAATGTACCGAATTTATTTATTAAACCGAATGAATAATTAAAGACCAAGTCGAGTGTGTAACACTCTGTCCTTAAGACAGATTCGCCCCGCTACGGTGCTTACGGTTGAGTGACGTCTATCTCCCAGGATACAATGATCTTCACAAATTATAGTAGCACTCCAAACAATTTGTTCGGCGAACCAAACATGTATTCTAACTCTCTGAATTTTATTCTAAAACTAAAATGAAGAATAATGCATACAAATGAAATCTGGACAGCAAAGAAATAGATTTCAGACTGTTTTTTTTCCCGGTGCCCAAAACTATTGGAAAGTGCTGGATTTAAATAGGGCCGAACAGGTGTGATCACACCTGGAACAGATATAAGTTCAAGCCGAACAGGTGCAATGTATTTCAAACAAATATGAAAAGTAGCCGTTGCACAAGAACGGTTATTAACCTTCCAAACAATTTGAAAAAGAACCGTAGGTGGACTAATATTCAAAATAGTTGGAATACATATATTATTAAACTATTTAGAATAGTTTAATCAAATGAAGCCAAAAGTTGAATAGATTTATTAAAACCTTGAATAGGATATAAATATAAATCTATTTGACAAACTTTAGGAAACCACTATTTGAATTTAGAATTAAATTAAATTTTCAAATTACAAACTTTAGGAAACCATTTAGGAACCCAAAATTTGAATTTAGAATTAAATTAAATTCCCACAATAATTTTTATTGAAAAAATTCAAATGAATTTTATCTAAAAAATTATTAGACCCGAAAACGACGTCAACTTCCCATTTACTCATAAATAGTTTTGACGTTCCGTCTTTACCGTGTGACTTGCCACGCGGCAAGGAACACGTCATCTCTTCGGACCCACCCCAAAAGACATTTGGGGCCTAGTTCATTTTGTCCTCAAAGTTGGCCCAAAATAAGCCATATAAAACACCATTTTTCCGACAATCCCCCACATGAATGGAATTTGACGGAGAGAAAATGCAACAACATGATCTAATCAGAGAGTACAAAAATTGAAAATATTCTGCAAAAAATAAGTAGCTTTTGGCTTTGAACCTTCCCTTGTGAAACACTATCGGATTTACTAGCAAACCAGTGAACATGATGTCTTGAACTGTTCAGCCGTTTATGTAAACCAAAACAATAGAACTCACACAGTATATTCCCAGACACAGTTTAGTTCTCACTATTGTGTTCATTTTGGCCCTGAACAACCTAGTCTTTCATAAGTGCTTTAAGGACTTGTAGCCCTTCATAAATCTTATAGAACCAGCCCAGTTCATACTCACATAGGTGATTCTTATGAAGAGTATCCTGCCATACTCCACTAGGTTTACCTAAATATAAGAATCATTAAAATTTTACCTAACCTCAAATGCTGCAGACATCACTATTTCATCAAAGAAATTGGTAGGAGTTAGACTCCCCAGTAATCCTTCTGACTCATTCACAACTCGGTTGTCCCTTTGAACCTAGATCTTGGGATCTCCAGTCAACTAAGTTAGGTTGCCGTTGTGGTAACTCTTATTTAATAGGCTTAAGTCTCATTCCCCTCGATGAATTCTCAACTAACTCTCTTGCTAACCCTTTGGTTAGTGGATCCGCTATGTTGTCTTTAGACTTAACATATTCTATGAAAATAATTCCATTAGAGAGTAGTTGTCTTACGGTATTATGCCGACGATGAATGTGTCGAGACTTACCGTTATACATATGACTCTGTGCTCTACCAATTGCTGATTGACTATCACAATGTACGCATATAGCAGGCACCGGTTTTGGCCATATTGGAATATCTTCAAGGAAGTGGCGAAGCCATTTTGCCTCTTCCCCTGCTTTGTCTAAAGCTATGAATTCGGATTCCATAGTAGACCTAGCAATACAAGTCTGTTTGGAAGATTTCCAAGATACAGCCGCCCCACTAAGAGTAAAGACATACCCACTAGTGGACTTTGAGTCTCTTGTATCCGATATCCAATTTGCATCATAGTATCCTTCAAGTACTGCTGGATATCTAGTATAATTAAGTCCAATGTTACGAGTAAATCGGAGATATTGAAGAACCCTTATAATTGCTTTCCAGTGTTCTACTCCCGGATTACTCGTATATCTACTTAATTTACTTACTGCATAAGCTATATCTGGGCGAGTGCAGTTCATCAAGTACATTAAGCTTCCAATAATTTGGGCATACTCTAATTGAGAAATACTTTCCTGTACATTCTTAGAAAGATACAAATTAACATCTAGAGGTGTTCTAGCAAGATGATCATCATCTTTGCTGAATTTGTCAAGTATTTTCTCAATGTAATGAGATTGTAACAAAGCATATCCTTCTGATGTTTTGATAATTTTCATACTAAGAATTACATCAGCAATACCCATATCAAAATGTTTATTCAACATTTTCTTGGTAGTTTTAATCATATCATTATTATTACCAATGATGAGCATATCATCTACATAAAGACATACAATGACATAACCTTTATCTGTGTTTTTAATATAAACATATTTGTCACACTCATTAATTTTAAATCCATTTGACATCATTGCCTTGTCAAATTTCTCATGTCATTGCTTTGGTGTCTGTTTTAAACCATATAATGATTTAACCAATTTACACACTTTCTTTTCTTTTCCTAGAACAAAAAACCTTTCTGGTTGTTCCATGTGAATTTCTTCCTCTAACTCACCATTCAAGAAAGCAGTTTTTACATCCATTTGATGAATTTCTAAATTGTATAGAGATACAATGGCAATTAGCATTCTAATGGATGTTATTCTAGTAACCGGTAAGTATGTGTCAAAGTAATCAAGACCTTCTTTTTGTCTAAAACATTTGACCACAAGTCTTGCCTTATATTTGTCAATTGATCCATCCGCTTTCAATTTTCTTTTGAAAATCCACTTGTACCCAAGAGGTTTACAACCTGGTGGCAAGTCCACTAATTCCCAAGTGTGATTTTGCAAGATGGATTCAACTTCACTGTTGACAGCTTCTTTCCATAAAGGAGCTTTAGGACTGGACATAGCCTCTTTAAAAGTTAAAGGCTCATTTTCTAACAAATATGTTAGAAAATCTGGACCAAAAGATTTTGAGGTTCTAGCACGTTTACTACGCCTAAGTTCCTCTTCCTCATTTTGATCTAACTCTTGTTCTTGATCATGTTCTTGATCCTGACTAGTAATAGCATCAAAAGATCTTTTATTAATACTAGTCTCTTGTCCAGTCTTCTTTGGAAACACATGTTCAAAGAATGATGCATTCCTTGACTCAATAATAGTATTTACAAGCATTTCGGTATATTCTGATTTATGAATCAAAAACCGATATGCACTACTATTCTTAGCATAACCAATGAAAATACAATCAATGGTCTTAGGACCTATCTTAGTCTTTTTAGGACTAGGAATAGCCACTTTAGCCAAACACCCCCACACTTTTAAGTATTTGTAGGATGGTACTCTACCATGCCACATTTCATAAGGTGTTTGATTCACTTTTTTTCGAGGTACTTTATTAAGTATATAATTAGCAGAAAGTATTGCTTCCCCCCACAAGTTCTGAGGTAATCCAGAACTTATTAACATGGCATACATCATTTCTTTTAAAGTCCTATTTTTCCTTTTAGCAATTCCATTTTGCTGAGGTGAGTAAGGAGCGGTGGTTTGATGAATTATTCCATGTTCTTTACAAAACTCACCAAAAGGTGATTCATATTCACCACCTCTATCACTTCTAAGTTTCTTGATTTTCTTACAAAGTTGATTTTCAACTTCATTCTTATATTGAATGAAAGTTTCCAAAGCTTCATCCTTGGTTCGAATTAAATAAACATAACTATATCTAGTATAGTCATCTATAAAAGTGATAAAATACTTTTTCCCACCTCTAGTTTGAATTGATTTAAAATCACGAATGTTACTATGAATTAATTCAAGTGGTTCCATACTTCTTTCAATTGAATGAAAAGGAGTTTTAGATAATTTTGCCTCAACGCAAATTTCACATTTATGATTTGAATCAATGTCAAATTTAGGTAAACATTCCATATTAATTAATCTACGCAAAGATCCATAATTAACATGTCCTAGTCTACTATGCCATAAATTTGAAGACTCAAGCAAGTAAGAAGAAGATGTATTATTATTAGTGACTGAGGGTACAACAGTCATTACATTCATCTTGTAAAGGCCATCAGACATGTAACATTTTCCTACATACATCCCGTTTTTGGTAAGTACAAACTTATCACTTTCAAAAACTAGCCTAAACCCATTCTTACTCAACAAAGATCCGGAAACTAAATTCTTGCAAATGTCCAGTACATACAGCACATTGTTGAGAGTGAGTTCCTTTCCAGATGTCATCTTAAGTACAGTCTTTCCTTGTCCTTCAACTTTGGAAGTTGAGGAGTTGCCCATAAAAAGTTGTTCACCATTGTCCACTGAAGAATAAGATGTGAACATCTTTTTGTCGGCACAAATATGGCGAGTAACACCAGTGTCCACCCACCATTCTTTAGGATTTCCGACAAGATTTGCCTCGAAAACAACTGCAGAAAGATTTATGACATCTACACCATTGGAAATTATATCCATTTCGGTTATATCAGCTTTTGTAACCTTCTTACTTGTTCTTCCTTTGCCTTTACGTTTGTAACGGCAATCTTTGGCTCGATGTCCCTCTTTGTTACAAAAGTAAAACTTGTACTTCTTAGTTTTCCCTCTTATAGATAGCATTCTCTTCTACCATCCTTTAAAAACAGTTCCTAAGAACTTCTCTGGTTTTTCACCATTATTCATTGGCACAGTCCCAACATAAGGAGAGGTTGGCGTAATGGCAATCACCATACCAGTACTGGTTAGAACATTAGTTTGACCAGTTTTAGTAGTCATAAATTCTAAATTATAAAATAAAATTATAATTAGAATTTTATACTACAGAGAAAATTTAAACCAAAAAACACAGAATTTTAAATTCTGTAAAAAAAAAAAAAAAAAAAAGAAACAAGAATTGTAACTTTTATTTCCAACTAATTTGAGTCCAAATTTGAGTAGGCCCCAAACGTTGTTTGGAGTGGGTCCGAAGAGGTGAAGACAGAACGTCAAAACCATTTATGAGTGAATGAAAAATTGACGTCGTGTTTCGAGTATAACATTAATTTTTTAGATAAAATTCATTTGAATTTTTTCAATAAAAATTATTGTGGAAATTTAATTTAATTCAAAATTCAAATTTTGAGTTCTTAAGTGGTTTCCTAAAATTTGTAATTGTGGAAATTTAATTTAATTCTAAATTTAAATTTTAGGTTCCTAAGAAGTTTCCTAAGGTTTGTACCTCTTCTTTTGTTTATTATACTATTCAAATAGTTTAATATATATATATATATTCAATTAGTTTAATATATATATATTTATATTTGAAATAGTTATTAAATGAAGTTCCAAACAGTTATTGTGTTTCACCAACGGATCACTTTTCATTATTTGAAAAATATGTTCAAAAGTTGCAACGGTCAAAATCAATGTTTGAATAAGTGGTGCACTTGTTCTTTTCAAACAATACCTGTTCGGGTTAGTTTTAAAGGTTACCAAGTAGGCTATATATACATACCTATTTCCAGCAGTCTTTGGGTCGGGAAAAAACCGTTGAAAAATTCAGTCTGTTATTTTGTTTCATTACTATCCAATTTTTCTCTAGTGCATTTATTCATTGTTGGAACAATCTTCTATGTAAATAAAATAAATAGAAATAAATTCAAACAAATAAATAAATAACGTACCAAATTTATTTATTAAACCGAATGAATAATTAAAGACCAAGTCGAGTGTGTAACACTCTGTCCTTAAGACAGATTCGCCCCGCTACGGTGCTTACAGTTGAGTGGCGTCTATCTCCCAGGATACAATGATTTTCACAAATTGTAGTAGCACTCCAAACAATTTGTTCGGCGAACCAAACCTGTGTTCTAACTCTCTGAATTTTATTCTAAAACTAAAATGAAGAATAATGCATACAAATGAAATTTGGACAGCAAAGAAATAGATTTCAAACTTTTTTTTTTTCCCCGGGGCCCAAAACTGTTGGAAAGTGCTGGATTTAAATAGGACCGAACAGGTGTGATCACACCTGGAACAGATATAAGTTCAAGCTGAATAGGTGCAATGTATTTCAAACAAATATGAAAAGTAGCCGTTGCACAGGAACGGTTATTAACCTTCCAAACAATTTGAAGAAGAACCGTAGGTGGACTAATATTCAAAATAGTTGAAATATATATATTATTAAACTATTTAGAATAGTTTAATCAAATAAAGCCAAAAGTTGAATAGATTTATTAAAACCTTGAATAGGATATAAATATAAATCTATTTGACAAACTTTAGGAAACCACTATTTGAATTTAGAATTAAATTAAATTTTCAAAATTACAAACCTTAGGAAACCACTTAGGAACCCAAAATTTGAATTTAGAATTAAATTAAATTCCCACAATAATTTTTATTGAAAAAATTCAAATGAATTTTATCTAAAAAATTAATGTTAGACCCAAAAATGACGTCAACTTCCCATTCACTCATAAATGGTTTTGACGTTCCGTCTTCACCGTGTGACTTGCCACGCGGCAAGAAGCACATCACCTCTTCGGACCCACCCCAAAAGACGTTTGGGGCCCACTTCATTTTGTCCTCAAAGTTGGCCCAAAATAAGCCATATAAAATACCATTTTTCCAACATTATATGCACAAATTACAATTTTTATAATTTTTAATTATGATCTATTATGGTGTTGGTTATAATTTAGTTATGACTTATTATGATATTGGTTATAATTTTGTATCAGATGCCCAAATTATAATCTTTGTGATATTTGGTTATTACCTATTATGATATTGATTATTACTCATTATGGTGTTGGTTATAATTTCATTATGGTTGTTATTTTGATTATAATTGAAGATATCTTTGTTAGCTCTTTGGTTATGACCTTAGTTATAACTCATAATGATATTAGTTATAATTTATTGTGATTGTTATTTTAATTATGACCGTAAAAGTCTTTAGTTATACCTCAAATGGTATTTGGTTATGATCTAAAGTGATTTAATTATAATACTTTGTAATATTAACGCCACAAAATGTCATAACTTGGAAAAATGCTTCAGTGTACAATGCACACCAGATATAACCTTACCAGAAAATTATGTAAATTTTTACGAACTTACATAAATGATCTCATAAAAATATGTAAATTGAATATAAATTCACGGAGGTGAGTTAACTTAAATATATATTTTTTATGATATATATAATGTGAACTTCAAGAATTAAAAGATTATAGAGATTTGATTGCAGTAAGACCAAGTTGATTTAATTAAAGTCAAATTTTAAAAACAAAACTAGCTAATTGGGGGTTTTCACAAGTGGATATTTACAAAGAAAAAAAAGATTAGAATAAGTACTTTTTAAATGTTTTAAACATATAGTCAATGAATCCTGAGGCAACACATAGTTGGGGAATTTATTAGAATTTATTTTTTATTTGTATCTCAAAATATATTCTTATATTCTAATAAATCCTATTATTTTGGATATTTGATTTACAAAATCCTAATTATCATATTTAAGATATTTTAAGAACAATTTTATCTTTACAAATATTTTTTTGAACCCTTAGTAATTTAGTAATGTGAACATCATATTAAATAAATTTGATAGTGTGAATGTTTACCTCATGGAATATTCACACTGTTAATGTGAATATCAATACGCGTTTCACCCTATTATTATTAGGAATATTTTGATAATTATGACACTCATAAAATTTATTGAAATATAAAAAAATAATTAAAACTGAGTGGAATATAAATATGTGAATAGGGATTTATGGATAATGCCCCCAAATAGATACGTGCAAAGAACAATATATATAAGGAAATTAATGTTTGAAATATTCAAAATGGTTCTTTAATTTAGAGGAGTGGTTAATGTCTAACTCAATGAATTTGTGATACTCTGTAAGATAGATGTTTTATATTTTCAAAATCTTTTCAATTTTATAGGCAAATATAACTAAGGGAAATTTACCCATAAATCTCATATGTTGGTCTTATGATCTAATTGGTCCCATTTATTTTCTAATGGTCTGTTTAGTCCCGTTTTGTGTGAAAGGATGTGAATGCCACTAATGTGCGTTATGAATGTATGACTTCCAGTTGTATGTGAGGAGTAGGGTGTTGAGGCGGGTGTGGCAGTAGTGAGGTAGTATGAAAGGATTGTATTTGAGGTGGGCCCCCTGTCACACAAAATGGTGTCACACACCGTCAAAGCGCACTATAGGGGTTTCTAATCTGATTGTTGGTTTCGTAAGTGGCACGTGATTTACTGGATGTTAGCCTCCCACACATTTGTAACAAAACTGCCTTTTATAGAATGCTCACAAACCCATACCCATTGCCATAACCTGTTTAATGTGAAAACAAAAATCCCAGACCAATTGCAATTTGGTATTGTGTGACGGGAGGAACCCTAATATTGTGATTTCCTAAGATTTGAAAATTTAGGTTTACTATTTTCGCCGTTGCGTGATTCGGGGAAGGAACGATCGGTGAAGATTGCAAAGGTGCGCAAGGGTGTCACATTTAACTCCATCGACTGCTTCGAAACCCTAGTGTTCGCCATTCGTGGTAGTTGTTTGATTCAGACTGCAGTTATGGCCAGAGAATGAGGTATGTTCACTGTATATGTATTATATGTATTGTGTAACGATGTGGTAAGTGGGGATTTGTTGTTTTCGTTACGAGTAGATATGTTGTTGTTTTGGTATGGTTAAATCGAACGTTCGTGATACGATGATGTTTTTTTGTGTATTCTATTTGCTTTGTGGTTGTAGTGTTTGGTTGTATATACGTGTGTTGCGTGGTGTGGATGGTTGATGTGTGTTGTTTTGTTGGTGGTAGGGTGTGTTGTGGGGTTTGGTTTGTGTGGAGTAGGTTCATAATTCGCGTTATGGAGTGTGCGTGTGGGTTACGTATTTTGTGTGCGTTGTGGGGTAGTTTCACAATGGTGATGTGTACTGTGGATATGTTTGTATGATGTTCCACACATGTGGATGACAAAAGTTGTTTGAAGGGTAAAGTGAATGCTGGGACCACAAAGAAATATAATTAATATGTTTGTGTGCCATTGGGGTGTGTGGCGGTGGGGTTTGTGGGGTTTGAGCATGGGGTATTGAGGTTTTGTACCACACGAGTGGCATGTGTGTGTCTGATGTGCAGAGTATGTGTATGGGTTTGAGCAATCTGTCACGTTTGTTGTTGTTGTGTTTGTTTTTTTCCAATTGGTGTCATGGGTGTCATGTCAATTTAAATTGTGTGCATTGTGGTTATGTATTTGTGTATTTTTTTGGAGTTAAATTGTGTTACGTTGGTGTTGCAGATTGCAGTATGGTGCAGAGTCCGTGGACAAGGTCATGTGAAAGAAGGGGTGAGGAAGCAGCAGGGTTGAAGGCAGATAGCGTGGGAGTGAAAATGCAGGGGCACATCCTATTCAAGAAGTCCAAAGTCGTTCACAACGTGGGTGGTTAAAATGTTAGTAAGCCTGTGCAAGTTCCACAAAGGCTGACACACAAGAGACTCAATTACTAGTCCAATGTGGCAAGGATAGTAAAGCTCGTGAATTCTGCAAAGTTGTGAGAGGGGCAACTGCAACAAGTGAGGAAAACACCGTTCTGGATAAATGTGGAAGCAATACACATAAACAACTTGAACCACAATGAATTCAGGAAGGGTGATGAGCTAATCTCAAAGATAATAAACAAGTATGACCTGTGAGAAAATTCGTTCCACATTGGGGGGGAAAGTGTGAAACTTGGAAGTAGTGATATCGATTGATATTTGGGTTGTAAAGTGGTTGGATTTGTCACTGGGGCAGCGCCCAGTGTCGAACTTTGTCCAACATAGGCACCGTGACACATTACGCATAACATTGAAAGTCGTGAAAACATTATTCCTAGAGGCTATGAAAGGACAGACCAAACAAAATGAGGAGAACACGGCGAAGTTGTTGGCATTGTACATGTGTGGCAAACTTTTTTTCGCTAATTCAGAAAAAATAATAAATTGGGCCTTTGTGAGGTACATAAATGACTTGAACAAGGTTAGAATATATGATTGGACTGGAGCAGTGCTCTCGACGTTGATGGGTTCAATAAAGGAGTTTCATCAAACACCGAGGAAGGTCACTAGATGTGTGGCTGCATTGATGGTATGTTCACCGTTACATGACTGGAATGACTGCATTTGTGTGTACTGCATTTTTTTGTCAACATAATTGGCTAATGGTTTGGTTATTGTTTTTTGTTTTTTGTTGGTATTGTAGTATTGGATATATGAACATTCAACCTTGATTGAGCCTCAAACCGACCACATGTTCCCCCGATTCCTAAAATGGGACATTGGGGCTTTGCTGAAGAAAGTTGAAGGTGTAAATTTGTTTGGGCCAATCAATTTTCAGGTAAGGTTGTTTAGGTTCGTTGCTGCGTGAAATCTATGGTGTACACTATTCTCCGTCAGGATGCTTTGTGTGTTTGTTAATGTTTGTGTATGTTTTGTTAAACGCAGATTAAAGTTGACTGACTGAGATCTTTGGATTATGAGCATGAAGTAATGGGGTTAGATATCGAGATGAGGGAAGATGCAGTGGCAAATGTCGTGGAATGTATTGGTGGGGACGAGAATTTTGTCGATGTGTGGAAGGTTGACGGTGCGGATGCTAAGTAGGGGGTACGTGTGGGTAACGTTGGATGTAGAGATACCACTGGACGTGAGTATCGTGGTATAGGTAGTGTGCCACAATCGAAAAAGGTTGAAGGGGCAATGCAAACAGACGGAGTGCATGTTCCACACGGTGCACAAGGATGTGAAAGTGTGGGCGATAGTAGGCTGACTGAAGCACGAGGTGCAATTACAGGGCTTAAGTTGCAAATAAAAAAAAATGAAATGGTTGCATTACTAAAAGACGATATTACTGGGTTGAAGAGAAAGTTGGAGTTGCAGGCTGTGAACATAGTGGTGGGTTTTGAGTGTGTAGTGCAAATGAAAGACGATGAGATTGGTAAGTTGAAAGAGGAAAATATGGAGTTGCGGAATAAAATAGTTGTGCTCGAGGATCAACTTGCGAATCGTGATGTCCATGTTGTGACGCAAGCATTTTGGGACGTGCAAGTGGGGCATGACAATGGAGATGTTGAGGGTGGAGTAGTTGGGTGTGGTGGTATGCAATGCGTCACCGTTGAGAGCGTTGTTGAACAGGGTACGTAGTGATAATGAAGGTATCATTGATGCGGTGACAGAGTGCATACCAGTAAGAGTTGTCGGATATGGCGACGACAATGTTTCAGATTACGAAGGTATAGGTGTGTCAAATAAGGATGAAACAGTTGCTAGGTTGAGCATGCAAAACTCGTTCATTCGTAACATTAAGAACAAAGTGAGACGGGTACGGGAAATGCCGGATTTCGAGTACTCACGCTTGAAGGGTCGTAACAAAAAGGCAGCCACGGATCATTCTGTTGTGGTGCGAGGAAATAACCGGGGAGTAAAGTAAGCAATTATTGATGTGGACGATGTGGTGTTTCCTAAGAGGAAGTGGTCGAGGTTTGATATAAACAACAGGTTGGGTGTTTGGAAAATGATGACAGTGGATGAAAAAACAAAAATCACCAACGCGTACGACATGCACGATGATGGGTATGTATTTAGTTTTCTGATTATTTTTTCATTTATTTGGGTTTTAAATTTATTTTAAATGTCTGAAATGGGGTTATGTGTAGGGTTGTTATGTGGGAGGACGTTACCAATGCCGTGGTGGTTTATTTCGTCGATGTGAAGAACCTTGTTCGACAAAGCTGCATCTGTGGAAATGTGAGTATTATCATCATTATCCTGTAGTTGATTGGGGTTTTTAATTATTGTGCATGTGTCAGTATTATGTTAATAGGCGGAGCAATATGAAGTGTATGTTCGGTTAATTTTGTTTTGACCTTAGTGTTGGTGTGTGGTAGGTGATTGATGCTTATGTGGAGTTGTTGAAATCTGATCAATTGAGGATGTATGGGGATGATGATTTGGCAGATAAATTGTATTTCTTTAGTAGCTTGGTGAGTTGTGCATCACGTATGAACATGGTGTGTGTTGCGTTTTTATGTCACGTGATGTTGGTCATGTTGTTTTACAAGATATGGTGAAGAACAAAGATGTCCGGGCGATAGAGGTATATGTGAGAAGGAATGTGTCTGCAAGAAGTGAGTTCCGATACTTCCATTTCCTCATGTGTCACCTTGGACATTGGACGCTTGTGGTGTATGATACTGAAGACGGTAGCTGGAAACATTTCAATCATGAGGTAGCGTGGGGACATAGTAGATATACAGCACACACCACAAACACAATGAAGCTGTTTTACTCGTAAGTTTTTTTTGATGTGTTTGTGGTGTGTGCTGTTGGTGTGATTGTGTGACCGAAATTTTGCAAATCGGATTTAATGGTCGTTGTTTGTTTGGCAGAAAGAACGTGTGTCGGCTGTTATGAAACAGTCGTTACGTGAATTCGGACTGGATGAGCATAGCATTGAAGCAAACTTCCGCCAACTACTAGAGTCTGTGACCAAGTCCCCGCAGCAAAAACCAGACTCGTAAGTGAAACATGTTTTGATTATTTTAGTTGAATTTGGACGTGACGTTGCAGTTGTAGTGAATGTGACTGATATGATTTTGATTAATCTGTGTAGACTGGATTGTAGAGTGCTAGTGTGTGCGATAATGAGTCAATATGTGTATCGAGGTGATGTAGAATGGTCACTTCAAGGTTCCAACTGTAGCGTGTTGCGTGCAAATATGGTAAAGGCTCTCATCAACTATCCAGTACGGGAGATGAAGAATTAGATATGGTTTATTGTTTGGTTCATAATTATCAGGCGTCTTGTTTAAATATTTTTTTGCCGTTTTACTATGGTTTTTGAACCGTATATTTATTTTTGCTCAGTGGGGTAGTTTGAATGATGGTGTTTGTTTTTTTTGCACGTACTTATTATCAAAAATGTTGGCTCTTATTTTGATCGCAGACAATTAAATTAGTCCGATAAATTATTTTGTTTGCAATTTTGAATGTGGATGTTTGTTTGGCATGATGGTGTGTTATTTACTAAGAAAGTGGTATGGTGTGTGGATACGTAATATGTGGTAATGGGCATGTGTGGGACGGTTTGAGATATGTAAGATGTTAGCATATGAGGCTGGGACGATCAATGTTTAACCCAAACATTGGAAACATTTAAACTGTATGAATAGGAATACGTTATCTGCTAATCATGTGGGATGTTTTGTGTGATTGTTCGTGCTTAGATGAATGTTTAAATGTTGTACTTTGTGTTTGGATGTTTGGTTTTTGTAAATGTACAGCGTCCCGTTTGTTGTGATGATGATGAACTATTAGTCCCAGAAATATTAGAACGACACATGTGCGCAATTGGTTTGAACTAAACTTAGCAATATTGAACAATTAATCGTACACGCGACACTAAGATACAAAGCGTGCACATCGTCATACGCTTGCACAATTTTAATGGGAAAAAATGAACCTACTATTAACGTTAAAAATGAACAACAACTTTTGTTTTTGATAGAGACATTTTTTACCAAACGTGGACGTCACACGTAATATGTATTGATGCGTCGTTTGTGTAAGATGATGCATTGTGTTGGTAGGATGTGTGGGACGGGTTGAATTACGTAGGATGTGTGCATATGAGGTTGGGACGATCAATGTTTAACCCAAACATTGGAAACATTTAAACTGTATGAATAGGAATGTGTTATCCGCTATTCATGTGGGCTGTTTTGTGTGTTTATTCGTGCTTAGATGAAGGTTTAAATGTTGTACTTTTCTGTTTAGACGTGTGGTTTTTTTAAATGTACAGCGTCCCATTTGTTATGATGATGATGAACTATTAGTCCTACTAATATACAAACGACATATGTGCGTAATTGATTTGAAATAAACTTAGCAACATTGAAGAATTAATCATACATGCATCACTGATATACAAAGCATGCACACCATCATACGCATACATAATTTTTATGGCAAAAAATGAACCTAGTATTAACATTAAAAAATGAACCAACAACTATTGTTTTAATAGAGACATGGTTTTTCAAATGTGGCCATCATACATGACAAACCCGCAGGTGTGGAAACCCACTTATTTAGATTAAAAACAATTCAGAAGTTGTACTTTTGAAATTTGAAATTGTCGAGTGTTGGTTGGGAGCTAAATTGGTTCCTTGCACGTCTTCCTGTTGTGGTTACCCATGCATTGACAGCGGCTGCACCGAATTTGTTGCACTTGTTCGCCTTTTGAAAGCATACGTTTCTTCTTGGGCCTTCCCGGTGATCGTTTGACTGCTGGTGGTTATATCACAAAATCTGCAACGGTAAATGGTGGCTTCTCAACAGTTGGAATGGGGAATTGGGTATATGCTTTGTTTATATGAATTACGGTATACAGCCATATGGTAAAACGTATCAACTAACGTATAAAGGTCTAGTCCGCTGTTTCGGATTGATACGATTGCGTGAGCGCATGGGAATCCCTTGATTTGCCACTGGAAACATGAACATGTACGTGTACCCACGTCAACCATGATGGATGGGAAAGAGTGCACCTCGTACACATTGTCGTTCAAATGGCTAACGAGCCACGATCGGCCTTTGCTATACGCTTTGACCAACCAAGCTTCCATTTTGGGACAAATAACACTAGCTGTAATAACCCCCACCACTGATTACTGGTTAACCACTGATTACTGCTAAACTGAGTCAGATTATGATAAGTAATTGAATCGACTGAAATACTGAACTGACTGATTAAATGTACTAGTTTAAATGTATTTCTATCTGTTTGACTGTTAAATTATCTGTCTATGTTTTATGCTTTAAACTACAAATTGAAGGCCTTATCGGCGGCTGAACCGGAAATTGATTAGTATTTTATCCTAATTGAGATTTATATGATTTTTATGGTGTATTTATCTGAAATGTGATTTGATATCATTAAATTAGATTAAATATTGATAAATTGCACTAATTAGCTTAATTCACCAAAATGCCACACTAGTAGCCCACTACCTAAACATATTTGAGCCTTATTACATTCAAAACAAAACATTTCCTCAGCCAATTTCCTTGTTATTGCCGACTAGAGAGAGAGCTAGGAGAAAACCTTGTGTTCTTCAAAGAATTGCTTGGAATTTAGAAGGATTGAAGGAGTCTTGCATAATTGAGATTGTACATCTTGTATTCAAGACCTAAGGTAGGACATTCAACATTTTATTGTTGTATTCAAGTCATATGTTGCATGGTTTATGGAAGTCTAGAGATTAAGGTCATGAATTAGCTTAATTTGGTGAGTTAAAGCTTGAATCATGCATTCATGTTTATATCCTAGCATTTTGAGGTTGAATACATGGAATTTGGTACATGCATGTTCATATTTTTGCATTGGACCATGAATTCATCTTGGTTTTGAAAGAATTGACTCATTTGAGCTAGTATTTAAAGCTTTGAATTGATTTAAATTCATGCATGTTCAATTGGAATCATTTTTATGAAATTGGGTTTGAAGTTGGATTTAATTGATCTACCTTTGAACTTTGATTTTACAAATTGAGCTTTGAAACATGTTATATTATGGGTTTTGAAGTGTTTTCCAGAAAATTAGCCCAAAAAGATCGAATTTGATGCATTGAAACTTGATTTTGAGCTTGAGGTTCAAATCTGGAATTTCCAGAATTTGGACTCATGCTCGAGCGTGGAATTCGTGCTCCCAGCACTTTGCATTGTTTTACAGTCCGCTCGAGCGGAATAATGGACGCTCGAGCAGGGTTTTGTGTTACACACTCGAGTGGGTGTCGAGCGCTCATCGAGCGTGATTTTCACACATCCTGTACTTTTGCCATGTTTTGCAGTCCGCTCGAGCGTGGGAAGTGATGCTCGAACGGGTAACCTTTGTCTGCATGTCCGCTCAAGCGGGGAAAGCCACGCTCGAGCGGGACTCTATTTTTCTGAAAATTCTGAAAATGTTTTTAAAGTGCATCTTTGCATTCTTATTCCATTCTAGGCATCCTTAAGCCTAGTTTAGGACATTTTAATGAGGATATAGATGTAGAACTACACCGAGTCTAAATAGGGACTAAGTCTTTGATTCCCGAATGTGAACTTAGTGTGTGTTCATCTTGTAAACTGTGTAGGGTTGGCATCTGAGGACACGCTCTAGCTTATCTGTAGCTCAGAACTCTGTGAGTAACAACTGTGTAAAGATATGTTCAAATATAAATATCTTCTAAATGGTTAAACTGTACTGTTTCTGAATTGATACTGTTAACTGAATGAATGTATGTCCTCTATTCTGAACTGTATTGTGGCATCCATAACAACTACTATTACTGTTTCTGCTACTGTTACAGAGATCTCTGTTAGTTCTTATCTTGGAACTTCTGTTTACTATTATGATGGCCATCATTGACTGCTCGGTCTTTCAAGACCTACTGTTTACTGTACTATTCTGCTAATGGATGTACCACATATGACTGTTATGACTAAATAACTGATATACTACATCAATTGACTGTTTTCAATACTGAAAGGACATTCATTATTAACCTCTTTACGCATTATGTTATTCACTGGGCTTTAGCTCACTGTTTATATATATATATATATATGTAGGTGTCCAGGCACCAGACTGAAGCTAGAAGCGTGGGTTAGACTCCCTTTTGTCAAAGCCAACCACTATGCCTCACTGTGAGGTTCCGAGCCCGTTCAAGCTACGGTTTTAGGGTGTTTTAGTTTCCCCCATTTGTCTCTGTATCTGTTTTGTAATACTGTATTGACTGATAGCACTGTACTGTACTGTCTTAATGGGGATTAAGTCCCTGACCTGGATGATTGTAAATACTGTACATACTGTTTTGGTACTGATAGTATATATGTTATGAAAAGCGTTTTTGCATACAGACTTTCACAGCTTATTGGACATTGTTTAATTACTATTTTGGCTTCCACCATGCCCCTATACTCTGTAATACTGTCTTACTGTTAAGCAGGCCTTCGGTAATCATGGATTACTGGCCGGTTACGGTGCTAAACCCATAGGGGCGGGTTTGGGTCGTGACACCAGCCCACACTTGTGCTTTACGTCGCCGCTTTGCCATTTGGCGAATAATATTTGTCTGAATACTATCAACAAGTTGAGTTATTGGTAAGTGGTGTGCTTTCCGTATCCACGAGTTGAATGACTCAACGGCATTGGAACTCATCTCGCCGAAACGTGAACCACTGGTGTGAAATAAAGACAAAATATGTTAACATGAAAAAAATCAAGCACACAAGTGTGCCACACATTATATGCATGCATAAAGTACACAGTAAGTATAGAAGAAATAAGTATATAATTACATACCGGAAATAAGCATTCGACCAGTAATGAGGGGGTAAATCTTTTAAGAACTCTGGCACAACCTTCAGTCCACATTTTACGAGCTCTTCAATGCTGTAGTTAAATGCAGACACAGTTGGTGCATAAGCGCAAGCACGAAATTTACTCAACATCCTAGCTCTATAAGAACTGTTCCCGTACTGCAACTTATCTTGCAAGTTACATTGCAAATGTTGTAAGCAAAACGCATAATGGGCGGTGGGAAATAAAATGGGCATGGATTCGATTAATCCTGGATGTCAGTCCGAGACGAACGTTAATGTCCTCTGGCTGTCCACCACATTTGCTACGTGTCCCAAAAACCATGCCTAATTTGTGGTGTTTTCTGCATCAACAATCACAACAGCCAAAGGGAATAAACCTGGCTGTTGGTATTTCTCAATTAGACAAAACTTAATTTGTGGAATTTAAGTGTGAACAATTAACTTGACCGTCACACATAGGTGAAACTGTTAGGTATGAACATCAAACAATAATAAAATACCTTGGTTGCCATCTTTGGCAGTAGCGGCCAGTAGATTGCCCTTGAATTTCCCCTTCAAAAATGTTCCGTCCAGAAAGAGCATTGGGCAGCAGTGGTTGAACCTATCGATACATGCTTTCAACGATATGAAGTACCGTATGAATCAGTTGGTTTGTTCATCGTAGTCAATGTTGATGTAACTCCCGGGTTGTTCTCCATGACTACATTGTCGTACCACCGTAGCTGGTCAAAAGAAATTGAGTGTGCACCGAACATCTCACCACGAGCTTTCTCAACAGCTAACCATGCAACGTGGTAACTAACATCCAATCCATAATCCTTTTTCAGGTCATACACAACATCGGTAGGGCGCATCAACGGTCTGTCACGCACCCGTTCAGAAATAACATTGGAAACCAAATTGGAACCAGCCCTGGGGTTCTTGGGGGTCCTCACGGCAACCCCACAAATGTGCTTACTATCCCACCTATGAAGGTAGAAAAATCCATTGGCATGCAGGACACGTGCGTGCACTGACCACATACATCCCTTCGATTCACGCATTATGCATACAGTTGTGATTCAAACAGAATCATTTTTCAAATATTTGAAACGAAATCCACACTCAACAGCATACTTGCAAAGCACATTCTGGAATTCAGATGCTCTACTCTCAAAACTTTGACCAATATGTTGAATCCCTTTAGCCCATGGAGCAGACAAAAACACCTTGTCAACATGAGGATAGAATTTTGCCAATAAATCATCTTCGTCGTCTATGTCCAACTTGTCACACACCCCGGTCATGTGATAAGGAACTGCCTGTAATGGGCTGTCAGTATTGCCATCGTCGGTTGGATCTTGTAATTGAATGATGACATCAATGCACTGCAGTCGATGCAATCATGCAATAGATACCATGTTTTCCACATCAACATCGTTCTCTACTATGAAATTATTATAACCAGGAATCTTGAAGAACAAACACACGTTGGCATGTGTTAACCCAACAAACTTTTCACACGCACGACTAACCACATCATCAAACCGAACCGGAACTTGCAAATTAATTGCGGCATTCATATTACCGTATGAACATATTAACATCATTTGAGTGTCTGTGGCCCTGTCAATCTTAACATGTAGTACATCAGATTTCCAAAAAAAACAACTAAAATGACAAACAGACCACTACTAACAGAACCCAACCCCCACCATGACTTACGTCACCCCTCCCCCCCCTCCCACACACACACACACACAACACACACAACAAAAAAGGCAACAGGACACATAAATATATATATAACACATACAAAAAACCATGTGAGACAAACCAAATACAAATTGAAAGTAAATGCACATGCCAATGGCAAACATATGCTAATGGCCAACAAACACAAACACAATAATGCACGAAATTCAACCCTACCAACAAAATGCACTAACACACAAATACGCAACTACGTCACACATATAAACAACAGCCAAGAAACAATCTCAACCATGCAGAATACACAACGATAGTAATCACATCAAACAAAAATAAGAACGAACGTACCAACAACAATTTGCCACTGGCAAAATGGTATATTCGTGGAATCGTCAAACAGCCGTAGCACAAAAACCCACCCACAATACAAAAACCCTAAACGTAAATAGAACAATGAATCATTCAAAAAGGGTACAATCGTCCACTCAACAAAACACAAAAATGGTACAATCGTCCACTCAACAACTCCAAACAAGGCAAATGGGACCAGAAAGAATTATTTCCCCCACCAACCGAACTAAACGGAACAACAAAATAAAGTGGGAATTGATTGGTGTAACAGATTCTGAGATAGGATTTATTGGTAAATAATCTTATAACTAAAACATCTATATTTGATATTTTAATAATATAAAATTACAAATTTTATTTGAGATTTTAGAATTCTCAAAACAAATTTTGTTAAAAAGTGTCTTTTGTTTGAGGTTAAGCTTAATTTAGATTTGTTGAAAGTTAACAACAATATTTTATTTTTACTAATGTTCAAATAAATCATGAATAATAACGTTCAAATAAATCATGAATACTAATTTAACTAGTTTGTTATTGATGTTATAAAAGAATCTCCAAGAACACTAGCCAGAATAGCTATTCAAAATTCTACTTCATTATTTTAGATACTCACTTTTTCAATATATTTATACTTTAGCTATGATTCGTTAAAATAAATTTTTGTTTTTTATTTTTTATTTTTATTTCCTTTTCACAATATTTTTTAACAAACATTTTTCTAATGATAGTAGGTTTTTAACGGTTATAATTTGCCTATTTAAAATTTCACTTTTTTTAACTATCATATTTTTTTAATAAGCATATTCAAATAGGAGTCTCCAATAATTTTTGATATAATAATATTGCAATGGTGGTTTAAGAATGATTTAAATCCCAAAACACAAACAATTAGGATTTTTAAGATTAATTTAAGAGTTTAAATTATCATTGTATCAAAAATTGTTGCGAAAAATCTTAATTCATTCGGATAATTCTTACTCTTAATATATTCACGTAACTTGTTATCAAAAGCATTATTTGTATGTAGACCTTATCAGGTAACACTAAGGCCAAGTTTGGAAAGTTTAAAATAAATGTACTTTTTGACTTTTCTTGTATTATATGTAGAAAAAGTAGAGAGGAGATATTGATTGATGTGACCCAAAAAAGATAAAAAGATGAAATAAGTGCACTTATATTGGGTACCCAAACAAGACTTAAATTAAATGTAAAATAAAAAAACTCCAATATAAAAAATCCAAACACTACAAAAGTTAAAAATTAAAACTAATAAAAAAATAGAAAGTTGGTGAACAGTTGCTCGCTTTTCTTGGCGAGAAGGGTAGCAAGAAATCAATTTAGCAAGCCTCCAACGAGCCTGCCGGAGCATCATCAATTCAAGGGTCAAACCTCGCTGTTATAACATTTTGATTGAAGTGGCTAGTCTTTTGTGGATGCACTAACGAGATTGTATTTAGTTAGAAAATTTGAAAAAAAAAATAGAGAGGTAAAAAGAATTGCAATCTCATTTTTTATTTGGTTATAATAGAAAACAAGGAGGAAAAGAAAGTGAGAGAAATGATATCCTACTTTTTTTTCTTTTGAGTTCACTTAGACTCTTTTCTTTCTTCGTTTCTCAACTCAATTAAACATAGCTTGGAATTCGAATCCTACAAATTCTTTTCATTTTCTTTCTATTTTCCTCTCCCTTCTCATTTTTCTCATCAAATTGTCTAACCAAACACAACCTAAGGTTTCAAACATTTTCCTCAAAGGCAAAATTTATTTTACCTTAATAGTTTGGCCTTGAAACACACCTATTGACATTAAAAATAATCCAAAATTATGTGATTTTGAACTAAATTTATGTCTCGTTTGGGAAGCGACCGATTTAGCCAAAAAGTCAAAAAGTTATTAAAAAATCAAAAAGCCAACAACTCATATTAAAAAGTCAAAGATTCTTTTTTCTCTTTACTTTTTGCACATCTTTTCGTAAAAAGCTAAAAAGTCATTCCAACCATACTAATTTTTTTTACATCACATTTTAACCAAAAAATTTAAAAAAATACTTAAAAAAATTATTCCCAAACGAGGCCTACTGACTCCGTTAACAACAAATATAAAATAAATCTAATTTCCCGTTTTGTCCACTTCCAATTAATGAGACTGAAAAAAAAGAAAATAGAAGAAAAAAAAGGATGCTTTTGTCTTTCACTCAATGGATTGAAGTAGGTTAGATTGATTTTATTTATTTATACTTTTATTGATTTAGATGTACCATGTCAACCTGTTAAATTAATTATCCAAAACTAGTGAGAATTTTACCAAGGGTTCATGGCATGCCAACAATAAAAAAAGAAAATAGAGGGCATGTGCATGAACATCTTATTACTATGTGTTAGATCTCTACTTGTTGCCAATTTTGTGAACTAGCTCAGTTTAATAGAGTTGTAATTTTTCCTTGGGTTTGGTCTTCCTGCCCGAGCAGGAACATTTGTGCTCGAGCGGAGTTTGTACTTTCTCAGTAGTTTGGCTTGTCTGCACAAATACTGCGAGGCGTGTTTTTGCGCTCGAGCATGAGTTCCAGCGCTCGAGTGGAGACATGTTTTAATCGCACACATTTTAGAGACTCCGTTCAAGCGGCAAGTCCTACTCTCAAGCAGGGTACGCGGCCTCGTTTTCTATATATCTGTGTTTAGGTTCGTTTTTAGGTATAAGGCTTCTAGATTTGTTTTGGGAGCCCTAGGTTTTCTTTTAAGGCTAGTTTGTTAGTTTTTCTTTGATATTTGCTTGAATATTAAACTCACATGGCTTGATAATACACATCAAAGGGTTGTTTAAGTAATCATCTTCAAGAGTGTTCTTCAAGAGTGGAATCCGGAGATTCAAGCGTGGAGTGTTCGAAGGTGTTCGAAGTTGTGCGCGGTAGACGAGTCGACATGGATGTTGTGGAATCAACATCAACCTAGTCAATTTTGAAACAAAAGTTGTGGTGGAAGATATACAAAGCATTGAAGACAAATTGACAGAATTTAGGAAATTTGTTTGGGTATTTTGTATTATTTTTCTTTCCTTTATAGTGGATTGATTTGTGGCGTTTCGCCCATGATTTTTTTTATCACAATTGGAGGTGCTCCAATAGTGATTTTTTTTTATGTAAAAATCGTTTGTGTCTATTTATTGTTTTTTAAACAACAATCTAAATCACTTTCATATATGCTTGATGATTTAGATTGTTAATTTTAATTTGTTGGGAATTGGTACAATTAAATTTTGATCTAATCACGAATCACTTAGATTTTTCACTATGCAAGAGAGGTTATTTCGGTGATTCAACCACCAAAACTCAAGTTATAATAAAGCAACACTGTAAAAAATTTAATAATAAATTGCAAAAAATTGTATAAACTTTCAAATTTGTACTTACGAGGGATCAACAAACAAAGTTGCACAACAAATCAAAACACAAAATAAAATTGATGAAATAAAGGAAAATTACAAAAAAACTCTAATTTGGACTATATATATGACACCTTGAGGAAATCCCCAAGTTCCCAACACTACTATAAGCCATATGTATATATATGAACTCAATCAACTCATGTGGTCATGGTTTCATGTCTCAGCTTCTCTTTCAACAGAATCTGGCTGTTGCGGCACCTCAGAGCCGCCCCGGTTGGGCGGATTTTCACCAACTGAGACTTGTCCTCCTTGATCATCAGCACTTTCTTCTTTCTCATCCCTTTCTTTCTTTCTTTGCTTTATCTTCTTTCGGAGCCTTAGCGTCATGCAAACAGCAAAACAACCGAATACCATGACTTAAAAAAGTTAACCGATATGTTGGTGGATCAAAGAGTGGTAGAGGAGCTCGAGGAATAAATATTGAGTACAACAATTGAATAAATAAAAACCCACTATTCCAATATATGGCCCTGTTTGGTAGAAAATGGAAAATCTATACTTTATGTCAAAACAACTTATAGCTTATAACTTTCAACTTAAGCTGATTTGATTTTCTTATTCTCAAAGCATCTCCTGCCCCACTTAAAGAATAAGCTGATTTCTGACTTCCACAAAGCTATAAGCTATAAGCATAAGCTAAACCAAACATATCAAAACAGCTTAAATTAAGCTGAAAGCTGAAAATAATCTCTAACAAACAGGGCCATAGTTCTACCACCAAAATGTGAAATTTCTCGTTAGTTGCAAAGATTCAATCAATAAAAACTATATTTTTTTATAGTTTTACTACCGGAATATTTCTCGTTAATAGGTGATACACGTAGTGTTATTATTATACTTAATATTTATTTGAGTTGAAGTTAAAAAAATTGAGAGAGAAAAAAGAAGCCAAAATGAGAGAGAAAAATGAGAGTACAAGGGGAGAGAGAGAGCGAGAGATGAGACAGGGAGAAAAACATATGAATGAATTTTTTTATGTAGGCTGAAAGAAATAGACGTCTATATATAGACCAAGTTTATAACGTAAACAAGAATCAATAAGAGTTTTTTTTTTTTTTGGCAAAAATAATTTTTCAAAACTAAAATTTGTTTGGAGTGTACTATATAAGTACACTTTGTATCTTTGTATTTTATTGAGTTACATTACCTCTCTACCTTGTTGTATATCTTTTCGTAAAAAATTAAAAAGCACACTTATTTAGATCATTCTAAACTATCCCAACTAAAATATCAATAAAATTATGTGTTGTGTTTTTTTGATGTAGGTCATTTTTAGCAAGAAAAAAAAATCCACAAGTGCTTCGAGAAATAGTCTTTTTTTTTTTTTTTTTAGAGAGAGAGATAATATGTTAGTATAGTTAGATTACAACTAAAAGGTAGTCGTTGCTTCATCAACTCGAACTCTTAACCTCCTACTCACTACACTATATAATATAACTACTAAATCTTTGGGCCACGCCCCAATGTCTCTTTGAAAAATAGTCTGTCAAATAAATTTGGATGTATATTATTGAAAAAAAAATGAAAAATAAATAAATAAATGTCAAGGCTAGACAATATCTATTTTAAGAGTAATGATTGAGATTCCCATAAAAACTTCATCCCTACAATTCTCCATCATTCTATGCGAGAAAGAGAAAAAACAAACAGATAAAAAAAAATAAAAATACATATAAATTAATCACACATATTTAAGAGTGATGAATCCTAAATTGGGGTCCAAGCTTTTGGGGTCCAAGCTTTTTCCGTATTTTAATTGCAGGATTCTCTTCAATGATGTGTTCAAAGAGCGACTATTTTAAATGAGCCGTGCTAAAGGTCCAAAAGGGAGGCGTGAATTTGCCTCGAATTGGATTTTTTTTTTTTTTTTTTTTTTTTTATTTGAAAGGGTAGTTATGTGTACTTTAAAATTTAAACCTTAATAATAAAAAAAAAAAATCAAATCAACATAGTCTAACAAATAAAATTAAATTAAATTAAAAAAAAAAAAAAAAAACCAACACAGCTCAACAAATAATAAAATAAAATAAAAATAAACAACAACAACAACTTAGCTTATGTGGTTTGATAAGGTGAATGAGTTGGGTTGGACTAATTGGGTGATAAAATTGACTGATTAGTTAGATTTCTGGTTAAAATTTGTTAATTTGTACGAGTCCCTATTATATTTTTATTTCAAATCAGCATGATAAAAATAAAATAATAATAGTCCAACAAATAAATAAATAAATAAACCAAACTAACACAACCCAACAAATAAATAAAAATAATAATAAAAACAACCAAACCAACAGCCTCACAAAAAAAAAAAAAAAAAAAAAAAAACAACAACAACAACAACAGCAACAACAACAGCAACAGCAACAACAATTTGAACCACATTCGAGGCCTCAATCTTTTTTCATTTTAAATTTTAGAATTCTTTCTTGGGTTATGTGATTTTGTGTTATTTTAATTTTTGATGTTTAAATTTGACAGGGATAGGCCCACAAGGACCACGGCCCACCATGAGTAAACCCAAGCCCACCATTTAGACCTCATTACACAACCCGGTCAGTAAAACCTGGCACAGCTGGAGGCCAACTGAGCAGGAAAGGCCAATGATGCTCGGACACGTGGTGCGTATCAGCCCATGTCAGCAGACAAAGATCTGCAAAGTTATTGCCACAGCACATCACCATTAATGCAACCCATCACCGCATTTATGGCGACAACACCCCTCAGCCGGAATGACGCCTCCTCACCCTGAACAAGACGAACCACGGCGCAAGCTTTCGGCGGGGGAAGTCAAAACGGCTGAGACAGCGAAATGATTACCAAAGGATATAAGCAAAGCTCGAAGACAGGAAGAAGGTTAAGTTTTCCACCCCCTCTCTCTCTCTCTCTCTCTCTCTACATTTTGCTCATCACCTTTCCTAATTCACACGCCGGAGGGTTCGCCGGGGGACTACCCCGTTCCCCGATTGGACTTGCTTGCAGGTTATCCAGTGGGCTTGAGGAGCTTGGATCGGTCCAGTCCATTCACGAGGACTCACTATATTATCAGTTGGCGCCGTCTGTGGGAATCAGTTTTATCCGTGCGCCAGTTGTGTTCATTGCCGCCGGAGACCCTCTTTCAGCAACCTTTTTACCTCATCCGTCACGTGCATGGTAATGACCAGATCCATGGCTTCCCACCATAATGCTGCCGATCACCAGACCGACCCTCCCAATCCAAACAACCCACCACAGTACTTCATCGAGCTCACCAATAGCATCAACCGTATGGCCGAACAAAACCAGGCCTTGATCAACGCTCTGCTCTAACGGAACCTCCCTATTCCTCCACCACCTCCAGATATTCCACCCCATCCGAACAAGTTCGGGACATCTTGCCCACAACCCAATCCTCCCAACTCGGGGGCTTGCCACCCTCACCCACATATACATCCTCCTCCACCCCCACGCCCATCAGCATAGCCTCGAGGGAGAAGCTAGCGGCCCAAAGATCTATCTCTCTCTGGTGGTGACAACATTCCCCTTTGGGACGCTGAACTCCGAGCCATGAAACTCCAACTCCAAGGGGTCATGCAAAACATCCAACATAAGCCCTCCACTACAAAGAAACTCCCTTTCGCCTCTATCCGAGACAAACCCTACCCCCAAGTTCAAAATGCCTACCATCGACCCTTTGACTGAAACAACAAGCCCGTCGACCACCTGGAGACCTACCGTACCCTCATGATCCTCCATACTTTCCCTGACGAAATCATGTGCCGAGCCTTTCCCGTGACACTGAAGGGGTCGGCTCGGCTGTGGTTCAGCCAGTTGCCACCGGATTCGGTATCCACCTTCCAATACCTCAGTGACTCCTTCCTGAGCCACTTCATCGGGGCCCAACGCCAGCGACGTCCGGCGACCCAACTCCTGAACATCCGTCAGACCGAGGGGGAGTCACTGCGCAGCTTTGTCACTTGCTTCAACACCGAAGCCTTACAAGTGGCTGAAAATGACGATAAGGTCATCCTCACAGCTTTCATGGCTGGCCTGCGGTCATCCGATTTCCTCTTCTCCCTCTCCAAGAACCCCCCGACGTCCATGGCAGCCTTGCTCTCCAAAGCCCAAAAGTACATGAACGCCGAAGATTCTCTAGCCGCTTAAGAAGACTCCACGACTAAGTATCGGCCCCAGAGAAAAAGAGAAAAGACCAAGAACCCAAGAACGCCCAAGATCATAACCAAACATCCCGCTTATACCGACCGACCCTCTCACGCCGACGGCCGACACCTCCGAACCCCGGTCGGTTCGAGCGATATACACCCCTCAATACTCCCATGGAACAAGTCCTTAACCAGATCCAACGGGACTACCCCCTCAAGTGGCCTCTTCCTCCACGGAACCCTTCCAACCGTAAAGACCAGTCCAAATATTGTCGTTTTCACCAGGATCATGGCCATAACACCGACGACTGCATCAGCCTCAAAGATCAAGTGGAGACCCTCATTCGCCAGGGGCGCCTGAGCCGATTCACAGAGACCCGCCCTCAGCAGAGGCAAAGGACCGAGCCCCACAGAGACAATCAAAGGCATACCCCTCCACGGCGACCAGCTCAACCAAACCAGGGGCATGACCGACCCCACCAACAACCTCGGCCTCAAGGTAATCCGCTTCCGCCAGTTGGTGAAATCAAAGTTATTTCAGGTGGTCTTGCTTGTGGCGGACCATCTCGCTCAGCTCAGAGGGCAGAGCTTAGAAAGATACGACAGGGCTCAGACAAGACAGTTGCCACGGTCGACCGACCTCCCAAGCAACCCAAGCAGTGGACAGAGCCCATTACCTTCACGGACGCCGACTGTGCAGGCATCCGATATCCTCACGATGACTCCCTTGTCATCTCCACCGTCTTGTCCAATTATAAGGTCAGACGAGTCCTCATTGACAATGGCAGCTCGTCGGACATCATTTTCCTCAATTGCTTCCGCCAGCTGAAGATCGGGGAAGAAAGCCTGCCCCCACTCCAAACCCCTCTGGTTGGCTTCACCGGCAACCGGGTGACCTCTATCGGCTCCATTGACCTCCCCATCACCATTGGAGAATACCCATGCGCACCACGGTTGCTTACTTTCCTTGTGGTTGATTGTCCCTCTGCTTACAACATCATCCTCGCAAGACCGCCTCAATGCCTTCAAGCCATCACATCCACCTACCACCTCGCCTCAAATTCCCTCTTGATTTTGGGGTCGAACGGTGAGAGGAGAACAGCCTGTCGCTAGAGAATGTTATGGGGCCTCACTTAAAGAGGTCAAACTGAAGGAGGCAATGATCATTGAAGGACTTGACGTCCGAGATGAAGACGAATCGATCGAGGCGAACCGTGGAGGAACTTCGTCCGGTTAACATCGATCCCACCGACTCCAAAAGCTAAAATCGGCCAACTGTCTTCCCAAGCCAAGGCCGACCTCACCGCTCTCCTGACCGAACACAGAGACGTCTTCGCCTGGACTCATGCAGACATGCCAGGCATCGACCCCTCTTTCATAACCCACCGCCTCAGCATCGAGCCTCATTTCCGACCCTACCGACAAAGGCAGCGTATTTTCCATCCAGAACGCAACAATCTCATAGCTGCGGAGGTTGACAAACTTCTCGAGGCCTAGTTTATCCGAAATGTGGATTATCCTAAGTGGCTGTCCAACGTGGTTCTGGTCCGCAAAAACAATGGCAAGTGGCGTCTCTGCGTCGACTACTCCGACTTGAACTGAGCCTGTCCCAAAGATAGTGTGTGAGTGAATTTCCGATCACACTGCCCTCCTTAGTGATTCAGCGGTAGAACACAGGCAGAGTAGACGGCTCCTCAGAACCTCGCAGACAGAAGAAAAGGCTCCGGTGGTTCTTCCACCCGGGCACTGACGACCAAGTCAGTATCTCTCAAAGATAACCAGTGCTAGAATTACTGCTCAAGGCTACAAATTGCGTACCTTAGACCCGCCGGGGGTGCCCTTCTTTTATAGCTTAACTGTCTCCCAATCCCATTAGAAGTCTTACTTCTATGGACTTCAATTCCGGATCTACTTTGGACTCTTCAAGAGATAAGGATAGACTCCCTAAGAATACTATCCTTATCCATCTTGAAGTCTTTCTTCATTCTAGGACTCTTGTCCCTTATCTGATCATCTCGGATTCTGATATCCTCGGAGGTAACCTCGGCAA
Organism: Camellia lanceoleosa; assembly: GCA_025200525.1. Taxonomy (NCBI): domain Eukaryota; kingdom Viridiplantae; phylum Streptophyta; class Magnoliopsida; order Ericales; family Theaceae; genus Camellia; species Camellia lanceoleosa. The sequence continues at coordinate 86,267,541 of CM045766.1, read as the reverse complement.
CTCCGAGATAACCTCGGCATAGCTACCATGACACGTGGGACCTCGGCTGACACTTCGGTGTTACCTCGGCCACGTGTTGGTACTCAGAAAATACATCCCCACAACTGCCCCATAGGTTCTATTACCTCGGCATTCTGAGGTGATGGAACCTATCTTCGAACTTTTTCTCGTACATCGGCCTAAGAACTTTCTAGCCGAGATCATTTATTTCAAGCGATGTGTCTTCATCCAAGAACAAGAATTCAGATCAATCTTATCGGCGCATGAGTCATTATGCACCATTTTTCAACCGCGTTTTTCCCTTATTGGCTCGTGTTGGCGACGCTACCGCAAGCCGCTCTTTTCTCGCTCACGCCGACGGCGTATGCGTTAACCTAGGTGCATTTAATGATCTCCATTTTGCCGCCGTTTCACTTTTTGGACAAAACATTTGCCTCTCTCTCCTTCGCTTCACTTTTGCGTTTTGAATACTCTATACTTTCTCTCTCTAAAATTCTTTCTTTGAATCCGCCATTGCTCAAAGCTCTTGATTCTGCTACTGTCTGGCATCCGCCATCCCTGCGAAGCTTTCGCCACTGTAGCATCCGCCATCTGACCTCGGCGTAGCTCATTCCGGCTTTCACCTTTTCTGGTAAGCCAGCTTCCCTTCTTTTCTCAGTTCTTGATTACTTTTAGAATTTCTTGTTCGCTTTATTCTGTTCCATCATTCAATCTGTGAATCACTCAATTAAATTTACCCTGTTTTATGGTTTCGTACATTTCATGAACACTTGCACTGTTGCATCTGTGATCTTCCATCCTTTGTATCTTTGAATCTGAAGCTTCGCTTTTGCCTTTCTGTTTTTCCAGATTTTTGCCTTCCCTACTCGTTCATCGTAGATCTAGGTTTGGGATTTGTCTGTAGGACTTTCATCTTTTTAGGAAAAACTGAAACAAATTTACCAATTCATACCCTAGGCTCAAGCCGAGGTCCCTAGAGCCCTTAGGAATATCCTGTCTCTGTAGTTAAATATCCGTACATCAAAACCATGGGTGTGTGGAGAGATAGGGTCAACAACCCAACCAAACTAGAGTACTTTAGGCAAGAATTCTCCATCCCCCCTGATGTTCACCTCAGGCTAGCTGGGGAGAAAGACTCCATTATGCCCGAGGATGATAACATGCATTTTCCTATAGTAGCCTTCGTCCAATGTGGACTTCGATTCCCTCTTGATCCTCTCTTTCGCAAGGTCCTTCATTACTATTCTTTGAACCCTATGCAACTTGCCATTAACGCCTACAGGACGCTTAATGGTATAATAGTATTAGCTCGGCAGGAGAGTGTCAGGATCACTCTTGCCGACATCCAATACTGCTACACCATGTGTGGCCTGAACCTTAAGGAAAAAGGTTATGTCTATTACCTAAAGCCGAGGTCCACAGAGTTTAAAATTGTAGCCGACCTTCCAGACTCCAACAAAGGGGCTGGAGATGATTATCTAATCGCTTCTGGGAACTGGGAATTTGGCCCAGATGAAGAAGTTCGTCTCTTCCCTCTTCCTCGAACGGTCAAGGAGGGCAAGGGTAAGATCCTTGTGTTAACTGCTTAATTGTTGCTTTCCACAATTTTTCCAACAAATTTGTTTCTGATGTTGTGTTTCCTTTTGCAGACGTTCGTAAGCCTCCCAAGGACTTTCGCCAGTCCTACTACCCTGGGAAAGGATTAAAGAAGCTCTTGGACCTACCAATTCACAAACACAAAGCTCCACTGATGTTAAACTTCATCCCAACATATAAATCTACCTTGGCCGACGTTCCGAAGAAGAAGAAGAAGAGCTCGTCTACAGCCACAACCCAAACCACATCTACATCCCGGACAGATCAAGGTTCTACTTCTGATCCAGCTGATCTTCCTTCCACATCGGCACCATTCTTGCTTCCAGTTCAAGAAAGAAAGCGTCGCCGACGTCTTGTCAAAACGGCCGAGATGGTGCGCCCGAAGACAGTGGTGTTGGACCTTCTTGCCGATCTACCAACCGATGTGGATGCTGCACCATCCCAAACAATGCCCCCACCGAAGCCGAAAAAGACCAAGAAGCCCTCAACAAAATCCAAGGCCACTGAGGCCGATGTTGAAGATGCTGTACCAATCTCCCAATTGGCCGAGAACAAGAAGGCCTCCTCTGCTCCTGCCAAAAGACCTGCGGAGGCTCAGCCATCAGGCTCTACTCAGGCAAAAAGACCGAGATCATCGTCTAGGACGACCTCGGGTTCCAAAGTTCAAAAGGTTCCTTGGGCTCCTCAAATCACCCTTGAGAACAAGCCTGTCTACACCCATGAAAGCGCCAACGCCGCAGCCGGCGCCAAGATCGCAGTTCTCCTCGAAGGCGATCTCGAACGTAACGCAAAAATGAACGAATACGAGAACTATGCCCTCATGCTGCAGCGCTCTGTGCAAGTAAGTTCTTGAATTTGGCAACCTTTCTTTCTGCTGTTTTCTCTATATTTATAGCGTTTTGCAATATTCTGTAACAATTTCTGCCTTGTTTTCTTTCAGGCTATCCAACATGCCCACTCTCTCTCCATGCAGGCCTTTGAGAACAAGGAGAAATTGGCCGAGATGGAGAAGGAGTGCGCTGCCCTTCAAAAGCAAAATAAAAGTCTTAAAAACAAAATGAAGGTTCTGGAAGATCAGGCCGAGGTCGCCACTCGCCCAAAGAAGAGGCTGACGAGAAGGCCGAGGCTGCCGAAGCCATTAAGAATGTTGCCGAAGCCCAAAAGAAAGAGGCTGAGGAGAAAGCGGCCCAGGCCGAGGAAGAGCTCCAGCAAGCGCTGGCTACAAAGGATGCGTAAATAAAAGCGGCCGATGACAAGGCTTACGCACAAGGAATGGCCGATGTGGCAGAAGAGTACAAGTTGCAAGTTAGGCAGGCATGCAACCGGGGTTTTAACCTTGGTTGGATGTCCTTAGCCAAAAAACTTGATCTTCCTGCTAACTCGCCATGGCGAAAGGCCGAAGCAATCCCTCCTCCCTTTCCTCCTCCTACACCCTTAACTCAAGCTGAGGAAGAAGTCCAATCTGAATCCGAGGTCATGGATGATGGTGAAGAGGATAAAGATGACGAGGCCTTGGTTAGGAAACCAAAGGATGCCAGTGAGAGCAAGTCTCCTCCTGAGGGTGACCAAGTCATGGACTTAACCCTAGAGGAGGATGAGGAAGTGCCCAAGGAAGTTGTCACGGGCGTACTATCTTCTGACCTGCTTCTGGCAGAGAAAACTGTTGAAAATACTTTGGCTGAGATCGACGCCGAGATTATGGCAGACAAGCAGGCCGAGGTCGTAATGGACAAAGATGCTGAGGTTATAAATCAAAATGATGCCGAGGTGGTTCTCGCTGAACCTTGAGGTTTCAAATTAACCCACTGCTCAAGTGAAGAAGCTTGAGTGTCTTTTGTATTTTCTTCTTTCTTTTGTACTCTGCTTTTTGTTTACTCTTGTTAGTGTTCAGTAACAATGTAAGCTTCTTCTTTATGGCCGATGTGCCTTTCTTTGTTGCCTTTGAACAATTTATACGAAGGCCATTGTGCCTCCTTTATATACAACTGCTTTCTTTGAATGTCAGAGCCTTTAATTTTTCTTCATTGCTACTATTTGATTCTATACTTAGAATATTTCACATGATTCATATAATTCTTCCTTGCACAATCTCCTCGGGGGTTACATACCTCGGGCATGTTTACCTGAAGATTTACCTCGGCTAGGACTTCACCTCTAAACTTGTCATAAGCTTCAACAAGTATAAAGCATATAAATTCAATTAATCTTCATCTTGTAAATTGCTACAAATTTCAACAAGTGAAGATAAACAATCATATTAGCTTAACTTTAACTTGTAAATTGCTACAAATTTCAACAAGTAAAGATAAGGAATTTATCTCGGCTTAACTTTAACTTGTAAATTGCTACAAATTTCAACAAGTAAAGAAATGGAATTTATCTCCGCTTAACTTTAACTTGTAAATTGCTACAAATTTCAACAAGTAAAGATAAGGAATTTATCTCCGCTTAACTTTAACTTGTAAATTGCTACAAATTTCAACAAGTAAAGATAAGGAATTTATCTCAGCTTAACTTTAACTTGTAAATTGCTACAAATTTCAACAAGTAAAAATAAGGAATTTATCTCAGCTTAACTTTAACTTGTAAATTGCTACAAATTTCAACAAGTAAAGATAAGGAATTTATCTCAGCTTAACTTTGGTTAAGCATTGCTAATGTCTTCTCTCTGCCCCCAATGTGAACCTAAGTTTCTCTTGGGTTCTCATTGTTCAAAAAACAACATCATGCCAAGTTGTACAAGTTTAGAAAAATTCTGCTAAGGTTTTATTGATCATATCAGCAAAAAATCAAAGAACATCTAATGATAAAAAAACTTTAAATTACAAGTGTTCCATGGTCTAGGCAATGCTTTGCCCTCATTATCTTCGAGCCGATATGCCCCATTTCCTAACACCGAAGTGATTCTGTAGGGACCTTCCCAGTTTGGGTCGAGCTTGCCCTCTCTGGGATCCTTCTTATTGCCGACGACTTTTCTCAAGACTAGATCGTTGACCTGAAAATCCCTTGGATTGACCTTCTTGTTGTAAGCTTTGGCAAGTCGTTGTCGGTATCTCGCAAGTGGATTGCTTTCTCTCTTCTTTCTTCCAGTAGGTCCAGATCTCGGGCTAAGAGTACATCGTTAGACCCGTTCTCAACTCCCTGTGTTCTGATCCCTGGTATGCCGATCTCCAATGGAATGACTGCTTCTGTGCCATAAGCCATGGCAAAGGGGGATTCCCCTGTTGATCTTCTCGGCGTAGTGCGATATGCCCAAAGTACGTTGGGCAATTCATCTACCCACTTTCCTTTTGCTGCCTGCAGCCTCTTCTTTATTCCATCCAGAATGACTTTGTTTGATGCTTCGGCTTGCCCATTACTTTGGGGAAAGCTTGGTGTTGAAAAATAATTCTTTATCTTGAACTTTGCACAAAAATTCTTGATGAGCTTGCTGTCAAACTGCGTTCCGTTGTCGGCAACAATTTCCCTTGGAATCCCAAATCTGGTGATGATGTTTTTCCAGATGAAGTTCTTCACATCCACATCTCGGATTTTGGCAAGGGGCTCTGCTTCTATCCATTTTGTGAAGTAGTCTGTTACCAAGAGGTACTTCCACGTCCAGCTTGCTTGGGGCAATTGTCCAACGAGATCCATCCCCATTGGACAAATGGCCAAGGGTCGAAACAGGTTCAGTCAAGAATGACCGATGTATCAATGGTGCAAACCTCGCATTGTTCACACTTCTTCACATAGGCTTTGATCTTTTTGCATATAGGCCACCAATACCCCGGTAATGGCCCCGTGAGCTAACGATCTCGCATGGCTTCCACAAACTCCTTCATGAATTTCATACAAAAGTCTTCGACCAAGAGGGTGAACACACCTCAAAAGTGGTCCAGTGAAGGATCTTCGTAGAGATGTCCTTCTCGTCAGTTGAATCTTGCCGACTTCACCGACCTTGTGTGCTTCCTTTCGATCTTCTCGCGCTTTTCCTCTTCAGGAATGCAACAATTGCATCCATCCAGCTTGGTCCCATGTCCACACATAATGCTTCTTGCATTGTGTTCGGTGGCTCTATGCTCGGCCCTGGTAGGTAAATCAATCATTATTGTCCTTGTCTTCCCGGTTTGCACTGAACTTGCCAAATTGGCCAGCGCGTCGGCGTGGTTGTTATCATCTTGGCTAACCTGAAGAAGTCGGCAGTTTTGAAACATGTCTGCCAGCCTGTTGACTTCTTTTGCGTATGCCGACATCCTTTCATCTCGGGCAGCAAACTCTCCTGTAGTTTGATTTACTATAAGTTGTGAGTCACAAAAAACTATTACCTTATCTCTCGCTATCGCCTTTCACCCAAAGAATCAATCGCTTCATACTCCGCCTCATTATTCGAGGCTTTGAACCCCAGTCGAATGGACTGTTCCAATATCTCCCCATCGGGGGAAATTAACACTACTCCTGCCCCTGCACCCTGCCGATTTGAGCTCCCATCAACAAAGAGTTGAAAGGAGTCGCCGATGTAGATGCTGCAGGATCTGAGTTTTTCCTTCCTCGGTTCCTTACCCTTTGGCTGGGCTTCTCCTTCCTTGTTTGGACATCGTTCATCTCGGCTCAACGGAGCCGGATGTTCGATGTATTCAGCGAGAACTCACCACGAAGTCACCCAAGACTTGGCCCTTAATTGCGTTCTTGGCACGAACTCCAGTCATCTTGGCCTGAAATCATCGCCCATCTTGCAATTCTTCCAGTCAAGTCTCCTTGTTGCAACAAGGATTTTAATGGGTGCTCTGTCAGAACCACTATCTTGTGAGCCTGAAAATAATGGTTTAGCTTCTTTGAGGCCATTACCAAGGCTAGCATTAATTTCTCCAGTGGTAAATACCTTGTTTCTGCATCGGCCATGGTTTTACTTACATAGTAGACTGCCTTCTGCTCTCCCTTCTCTTCTCGGACGATCACAGCACTTACTGCGTGCTCTGAAACTGCTAGGTATAAGAACAGTTCCTCCCCAGGTTGAGGTGTTAAGAGGACTGGAGCCGAGGTAAGGTACTTCTTCAAGTCGGCCAAAGCGGCCTCACATTCCTCTGTCCATAGAAAATCCGTGGCCTTTTTCACCAGATTGAAAAAAGGTTTACACTTGTCCGAACTCGCTTATGAACTGTTTAGGGTCATGCCCTTCCAAGAAGCATCCGAACTGTTTAGCGATGTCGGACTCTGTAATTCCGAATGGCCTTGATCGATCTGGCCTGGCTTCAATGCCCTTCTAGTCACCAGTATCCCAAGAACTTACGGATCCGACTCCAAACGCATTTCGATGCGTTTAGTCGAGCCGATATGTTTTGAGTATGTCAAAGACCTCTTCTAAGTCGTGAGATGATCCTTGGTTCCTTGGTCTTCACAACCATATCATCGATGTATACTTCTCTGATTCGCCTATCAAGTGTCCGAACATCTTGGTCACCTTTTGGTAAGTTGCTCCTGCGTTCTTCAACCCAAAAGGCATGACTCAGAATAATGAGACCTTTGCGAGTGATAAACGATGTCTTCTCCTCATCCGGGGGGTACATGGCTATCTGGTGATACCCCTATATGCGTCCAAGAAGCTCATCCTTCTATGTCCAGATGTGGCGTCCACCAACTGGTCGATCTTTGGCAGGGGGAAACTGTCTTTGGGACAAGCTTTGTTCAAATTTGTGAAGTCTACGCAGACCCTCCACTTGCCATTCTTCTTCTTTACTACCACGGTATTTGATAACCACAATGGATAATTGGCTTCTCGGATGGCCACGCCTCTAGAAGTCCGCTACTTCCTCTTCCACTTTGCTTCAACGTGCATCAACGTCGGTCTTACGCTCGTTGTATTAAGGTTTGGCCGAACAACGTTGAGTCTGTGGCATGTGACCTCGGGGTCAATGCCAGGCATTTCATAAGGTGTCCAGGCGAACACCTCAATATTTTTCCTCAGAAAGGCTTCCAACTCCATTTCTTCTTCTTCGGCTAATCTTGTGCCGAGAAGAAAGAAGCGTTCCTCATCGCCCTCTTGGACGAAGATTTTCTTCAATGCTTCTTCACTTTTTTCGGTCGGCTCCTTGCCGACATCATCTAGGACCTTCATGTCCTCTTTTTCAACTTCGCTTCCTCGGCTCTCGAATCTCGCAGGTTAACTTCATTCTCGCCATGGAGCAATTTTTTCGCAAGAATCGATCTCCTCTGATTTCCTCAATCCCATGTTCTGTTGGGAATCGTAGCAGTTGACGCAAGGTTGAGGGTACTGCCCCCATTGCATGCAACCACGGCCTCCCCAGGATGATGTTGTAAGGCGAAAGCGTATCAATCACAATAAATTCGCCCTCATCTTCTTCGTGCTGCCTTGTACCTCCAAGCTCGTTGCGCCTAAAGGCCATGTCGGCGTTCCATTGAAGCCGACCATCGGGCCGCTTTGATCGCTCCATGTCATCGGGTGAAGGCCTAACTCCTTGTAGCATCCGACATACATGATGTCGCAGAGCTTTTGATCAATCAAGATGCGTTTCACGGCATTCTCCAACACGGAGGGATACTACCAGGCATCATTGTGGTGTCGAACCATGTCAAGGTCGGCCTCTGTGAAGGTTATCATTGGTCCTTGGCAATCTTCGGGCCGAGGTCTTTTCATCCGACTGTTGACATCTCGCAGATGTTTCACCCTCTGCGTCTCCCCGTATGTCGCTTTTCATTCACCTTGAGTGGATCACGTTAACCACCCGAGGTCCACACGCTCGTGGTTGTCTTGGGGGTGGGGCGGCTGGTGCTTGGGGCAATCGTGCCTGCTCTTCCCTGGTTCTGGCCTCATCCACAAGGTCTCTTAAATGGCCTTGTCGCACCAGATCTTCTAGATGTGCTTTAAGGGCTCTGCAACCCTGAGTTGGGTGACCCTGCTCATTGTGGTAGGCACAACGCCTACCAAGGTTTCTCCCCATAAATTCTCCTTGTGCTCTTGCCGGCGCCCTGAAGTAGGGCTAATTTCGAATTTGGTCAAGGACTTTTTGGATCGGAATTCGGAACACCGTCGTCACTGCTTGTTTAGCCCTCAGCTCTGTCTCCTGTTTGTTCTGTCCGTTGTTACCTCGGCCACGCTTCGGCGAGCCGTTGCCTTTTTCTGTCTTCGTCTCCTTGTTCCCCGAGGTGTCTTCCTCGCTCGTCGCATTTCTCAATTCTCGCCATGAGTTCTTCCATGCTCTTGGCGGGGTTTAGCCAAAGACTTCCGCAATGGACGGTCATCCTTGAGCCGTTCTTGAAAGATACGACCGCCACCTCTGGTTGCATTCAGTATTCGATTGAACACCTCAGAGTACCGCTTTGCATAGGCTTTGAGGCTCTCCTCTTTGCCGATCTTGAGCCATCAATGCATCCACCTCAATGGTCAGCTTTGTTTGTTATGAACACGCCACAAACATCTCGCCAGCCTTCCCAGCTCTTCACGCCCCTTTGGTAGTTTGTGGAACCACCGATGCAATCTCCCGAAGGATGAAGGAACACTTTGCGAGCAACGGCTCGTTCCCACTATACAATGCCATTGAATTCAAAAATAATCCAACATGGAAGTTAGGGTCCGACTTACCATCATATATCCGAGCCTCGGCATATGAATCTTTTTGCGCGACGAATCTATCGATTCTGCCGAGAATGGAGTCTCGGCTTAACCAGGAAGTTACTTGGCTCGGCATTCTCCTGCTTCCTCTTGAGGTAATCTCTTAAGTCCTCTTTACTTCTTCTGCACCGGCTTTCATTGGGTTTCAAATTTTTTACAAGACTACTCTCGCCTCATGGTGGCCCTTTTCGACCCTTCTCCGCAGGACGCATCAAAACACAATATCCTCCCCGGAACATGTCGATGTTCCTTGGGATCTGCTTCCTTCTCGCGATATGTCCTTCGGGACTCTTCTCTTCTCGGCTCTTCTCGGCCGACTTCCCTGGAAGGTCGATGAGAGTACCTTCCGCTCCTTGTGTGCTGTGGGGCTTCGGGGATTTCTTTCCGTCCTTTCTTCTGGGCGATTGCTGCTGGCATCGGTGTGTCCTGCAGCGGGTATGGCGGCTGCATGACATTGTTCTGTATCATGAAGTTGACGACCGATTGAAGGTCTGCCAACTTATTTGCCATCTCCTTTACTTCTTCATCCCACCTCAGACATCTGTCTTTCCATGTCTGGAGGTCGTCCTCGTTATAGTATTTGCCCCTGTCCGATTTCTTTGATGTATCACCGTTTTGGCCGACGGCGTTCTCTGCGTGATTCTGATCACGAACTTCCTTGTTGTGGTCTCCTTCTTCCGCGTTAAGGTCGACGGGTCTTCCACTCCCAACTGGAGTGTCGTCCCCAATCTTTTCCCTCTGCGTGTTACTGGCCATCTACTCTTCTCTCGTTCCCACAGACGACACCAAATTGTGTGAGTGAATTTCCGATCACACTGCCCTCCTTAGTGATTCAGCGGTAGAACACAAGCAGAGTAGACGGCTCCAGAACTCGCAGACAGAAGAAAAGGCTCGGCGGTGGTTCTTCCACCCGGGGCACTGACGATCAAGTCAAGATTCTCTCAAAGATAACCTGCTAGAATTATCGCTCAAGGCTACAAATTATGACTTAGACCCGGGGGTGCCCTTCTTTTATAGCTTAACTGTCTCCCAATCCCATTAGAAGTCTTACTTCTATGGACTCCAATTCCGGATCTACTTTGGACTCTTCAAGAGATAAGGATAGACTCCCTAAGAATACTATCCTTATCCATCTTGAAGTCTTTCTTCATTCTAGGACTCTTGTCCCTTATCTGATCATCTCGGATTCCGATATCCTCGGAGGTAACCTCGGCAACTCCGAGATAACCTCGGCGTAGCTACCATGACACGTGGGATCTCGGCTGACACTTCGGTGTTACCTCGGCCACGTGTTGGTACTCAGAAAATACATCCCCACAGATAGCTATCCTCTCCCCCGCATTGATCTACTGGTCGATGCCACGGCCGGTCATCAAATGCTCAGCTTCATGGATGCTTTTTCAGGGTACAACCAAATCGTGATGCACTCATCCGACCAGGAACACACATCTTTCATCACCGACCGGGGCACCTACCACTACCGTGTCATGCCGTTCGAACTAAAGAATGCTGGGGCCACCTACCAACGTCTAGTCAATACAGTCTTCCACCATCAGATCGGACGGAACATGGAAGTGTATGTGGATGACATGCTGGTTAAGAGCAAACTCTCCACTGACCACCTCTCCGACCTACGAGAGACATTTGCCACACTTCGCAAATATCAGATGAAACACAACCCAGAGAAGTGTGCCTTTGGTGTAGGATCTGGCAAGTTCCTGGGTTTCATGGTCAGTTAGCGCGGCATCGAGGCCAACCCTGAGAAGATCAAGGCCCTGATTGAGATGCAATCACCCGAGACCGTTAAAGAGGTCCAAAGGCTCACCGGCAGAGTGGCAGCTCTCAACCGTTTCATCTCCCGTGCAACGGATAAGTGCCTACCATTTTTCAAAGTCCTGCGGCAGACTTTTGAATGGACAACTGAATCAGAAGAAGCCTTTCAACAGTTGAAACAGTGCATGGCCAATACTCCCCTTCTCTCACAAGCAATCACCGGCGAGCCCCTCTTCCTCTACCTAGCGGTATCAAGCACAATCATGCAAAGACTCATTAGAGGATAGCTCAATCAACGGCTCT